>ML828899.1:25419-42927 GCA_009831015.1 Picea engelmannii
TCATTGCCCTGATTGTTGTGATACACTTCACCCATACCCCATTTTATGTGTGGTCCCACCTGCCCCTTTTCGTGTTCCCTCTTCATCATGACCCACACCCGTAGCCAAGACTTGGAAGTTCGCTTCAATGCCTTGCACTCTAATTTCATAGAAACCCAACAAGAAGTGAGACAAATCAGTGCCAATATTTTCACCGTCAATAAAAACATGCATTCCTCCATCAACGCCAAAATAGAGGACCTCAAACAACACCTCAAACAAGACCTTGCTACCCATCTTGAATCTGTCACTATGATGATCTGCGCCAAGCTGCATATCCTTGCAAATCTTCCCTCATTTGATCCACCTTTGAAAACCGAAGGTGAAACTTCCTCTCATTCCCAAAATTTTCAACCCCATCACTTTCAGCATGACCTATGCGTTGCACGTGTGGATGTGACCAAATTTGATGGCTCAGATCCCATTGGCTAGGTAACTCAAATGGAACATTATTTCTCTCTGTATGGCATTACATATGAGTTGGCCAAACTCTGGTATGGTGTTCTCCATCTCGATCCAGAACGTTGGCAATGGAGAAAAAATGTCTGCCAAGGGTATGTGGTTTGGACACACTTTGTGGTAGATATTTATGAATGATTTGACACTAACACCAACTATTTAGGTCATTTGACCAAGTTGAAACAATCTGACAAAGTAGAAGTCTTTATAACCGCTTTTGAGTGATTGGATTTTCGTACAGAGGGCATGTCTGATGCTTTTTTTCGAGAATGTTTTATCAGTGGCATCAAGGATGAGACTTGTGCCCATGTCCTCATGCTTCATCCTCAGATTTGGGTGGACGATACTAAAAGAGCTAAGGAAGAACAATATGTTGTCTCTTCTCAAAACTGAAAACCCTCTTTTATTCCTCACACTAAACCAATCACTCCAACTCCTCCTTCTACTCCACTAAAGATCCAAAAATTGACTAGGGTCGAAATGGTTGAACGCCAACTCAAAGGCCTTTGTTATAATTGTAATGACAAATATTTTCCTGGGCACAATTGTAAGGAAAAAAATATTTTTATGGCCATCTCAGAGGATGTTTCGAAAGACAATATTGAGGCTCCCCTTGTGTCTATGTCACCTGAACCCACTGACATGACCCCTCCCTCCGACCCTCCCCGAAGTAGAACTGGTCATTTCTCTCAATGCTCTCACTGGCTTCTCTGCTCCCCAAACCCTCAACCTAATTGGTTACATTAAGCATAGGAAGGTCATCATTCTTGTTGATAGTGGAAGCACCCATAATTTAAGTCATCACTGCAATGCCTAAGAAACTAATTGTTATATCATCAATAATTTTCAAATCATGATTGCCAATGGTGGGTCCATGAAATGTGGAGGGCGTTGTGAAAATGTGCGTCTCCAAATTGGTGAGTACCACATGAAATCTCATATGTTTTCTATTGACATGGGTGGTTGTGATATTGTGTTGGGTGAAGAATGGCTCAGGACTTTGGGTCCCATTCTCATGGATTTTAAGGAATTAACCATGAAATTCAACCAAAAGGACCAACAATATAAGTTCCAAGGCATCACTGTCAGTTCCCCATAGATCATCAATTCCTATCACATGGAAAATATGCTAAAAAAGTTCATTATGGAACTATTTCCCAACTCCATGCCATACAATCCATTGAGACACCCTCTGTGTTGTCGGACCTCCAATCCATCCTCTCTAAACATCAAGTGGAGTTTTCCACTCCCCAGGGACTCCATCCTTCTCGTGGTGTTCATGATCGTTCCATTACCCTTGTCCTCGAAAGCCTTCCTCCCAATATATGTCCCTATCGTCATCCATTTTCCCCAAAAAATTAAATTGAGAAAATTGTTCAAGAATTGCTCAACGTAGGTGTTATCCACCCTAGTACGATCCCCTACTCTTCTCCTCTAGTCATGTTCCTTAAGAAAGAAGCTTCTTGGGGCATGTGTCCCGACTTCTGCGCCATCAACAAACTCACCATTAAAGACAAATTTCCCATTCCTGTCATTGATGACCTCTTGGTTGAATTGAGTGGCACCCAATTCTTTACTAAACTTGATCTTCGTTCTAGATACCACCAGATTCGTATGAACAAGACAGACATTCCTAAGACTGCATTTAGAAATCATGAGGGCCACTATGAGTTTTTGGTCATGCCCTTTGGCTTGTGTAATGCTTCCTCCACTTTCCAAAGCCTCACGAATCATGTCTTCCATCCTTTTGTCCGTCATTTTGTTTTACTTTTCTTTGATGATATCCTCATTTATAGTAAAACCTAGACAACCCATCTTTCTCATGTGGATCGAGTTCTCCATCTACTCTCTCAGCACCAACTTTTCCTCAAATAATCTAAATGTTCTTTTGGTGCCTTAGAAGTTGAGTACTTGGGTCATCTTGTTGGCAAGGTTGGTATCAGGGTGGATCCTAAAAAAATTGAAGCTATGAAAGATTGGCCTCACCCAAAGACTCTCAAAATATTGTGTGGATTTCTGGGTTTAACAAGTTATTATCACAAGTTTGTTAAGAATTATGGAAAGATTGTGGCACCTCTCACTACTCTCCTTAAAAATAATTCTTTCACCTGAAATCTAGTAGCTGCTCAAGATTTTCAAACCTTGAAGATGGCCATGTGCACCACTCCAATCCTGGCTCTTCCTAATTTCAAAAATACCTTTGTCCTGGAATGTGATGTTTCCGGGAAAGGAATTGTCGCGGTCCTTATGCAAGAGGGTTGGTCTTTGGCCTTTACCAACAAACAGTTCTCAGAGTGACATTTGGGAAAATCAATCTATGAAAAGGAAATTTTGGTTATTCTACATGTCATGGATCTTTGGTGCCCTTATCTATTGGGGAATGTTCTCCCTTGACCAAGTTTTGGAGATCCTTGGTCAGGTTTGACCTATTTTGGGACTTCGACAGGTTGTTGAAGGCGGAGCACATGTCAAAGCGGAGATCATGGGATCTCGACCTCTTTTAGGGATTTTTTGGGTTTTAGGCTTATGTAACGGGTATGGGGATGTCGGCCCATGGATTTACCCATGTTTAGGCCTATTTTGTAATGTATAAATAGAAATCTAGGCGATGTAAGTAAGGGTGCTAAGGAAAACTGAAGGCCAATGTGCTAAGTGCAAGTGATAGTTGTAAATGCTTTTTGCATACTTTATGAGGCTTGCAAGGCTAAGTGCAAGTGACTGTAAGAGACTGTGTAAAGGCTTTTTGCTATAACCTAGCTCGAGGAAGGAGGATTTGGTGAGGTGAGTGCAAATATCCTGTCCTATGCGGAGTAGGACCTTGTGGATCTGTGCATGTAGATGATTGACATAAGATAATAAAGAGAAGAAGAATTGGTGGACGTAGCCCCAAGCTGGGAGTCAACCACGTATATCCTGTGTTGTGGTTACTTTGTGGATTATGGTTGTTTTATGGTTCATATGATTAATTCTTAGTGCAATGATTTATGCTTAGATGAATATGATAGCTTAGTTCCTAATGGTATGAATAAGATGCTATATCTGATCTATGTTTATGTGCTTAGTGCTTGAATGTGTTGAATCTTGTTGAATATTGCACTGCATTGTAATTAGGGTTTATCTTCTTTGTAGACAAAGGCTAAGTACTAATGAATGATAACCGCTAAGTGCTTTGTTAAGGTGTTGTAATCGCATATCTATGTCCTAGCTAAGGCTGCAGACACTGGAGTCCTGCAACCACCCCTGCCTCTACCTCGGGTGAGAATTCAACTGCTTCACAGGTGTTACCGAAAGGGGCGGTAGTTAGGGTTTTGTTGGTGCGTTGTTGAAGCATTGAACCTTGGGTCTGCCCCTGTGCCAACAAATGGTTCCATTGCTAGGATATGAAATTGTGATCGTTGGGAACTGAGGAAAAGAAAGAAAGATCTGTGTGTATATATGTTTCTTTAGTGGACAATACTCTACTTGCGAAGTTTTGTACTAAGAAAGGAGGCAGATTTGAAGAAAAGAGGTAAGATCTGAAAGCTTTATGCTCTGATAAAGGTAAAGTGAATTTTTTTGATTAAAGAGGTAAGATTTGAAAGCTTTGTGCTTTGTTAAGGGTAATATAAGTGGAAAATTTTTGTTTCGAGAGTATGGATCTAGGTATGTTTGATAAATTTTGTCCTAGTCTAAAAACTAGGGCACAACTAGAAGAAAGAAGGTTTGATATGAGTAGATCTGATAGAAATAATAAAAGATATGTTATTCCTATGCATAGAAAGAATGTTTGGACTAATAAATGGATGCAGGATCCTAGGAGGAATTTTTTGCAGGTTAGCCACCATTATCCTAGTGCACAATACAAGAAAGGTTGGGGATCATTTAAGAGAAAGAGAGGATTAACTCTTTGTTACAGTTGCAGAAGACCGGGACACCTTGTAAAGGAATTCCCTGGTAGAAGACCTAGTTGTCTTTGTTGTAAAGTTATGGACCATGACATTTTGGATTGCCCTAAAATGATTGCTAAGGTTGAAAGAATGAATATGAGACAAGAAAACCCTGAGGAAGGCCAAGAAACTGAGACCATGGTAGAACCCCAGAAAGAATCAGAGACTGTATTACTAGAAATGAAGGAAACCCTGAATGACCACAGAGATATCAACTTATCAGAGATATTCAAAGAGAAAGAGTGCATAGAAACAAGAATATGAGAGTGAATAGAAACAAGAACAGGAAACACAGGTGAATATTATGATAGAAAGAACTTGGGAAATTTTAGGAAAGCCTGCTATGATTCCTTCATTGGGAGGAGTAGGATTATTTAGAGGAAAGTTGATAACCCTATGTGGAAGACTTACCCAAACCTTTATGAGTGCTCATGGCAGTTCAAAAAAAGAAGAATTTGAGGTTGTTAAATTTATTGAGAATAATGCCCCATTTGCTATGTTACTAGGAAAACCCTGGATTGAGAAAGATCAGACCCGGAGAAAAGAAGAGGAAGCTCTAGAACAGAAAAATCAAGAACTAAGAGACTTCATGGCTAAGAGAATAGCACACCTAATGAAAGAATAAGAAAATTAGTCGAAGCTACTGAGGACCAGAAATATGGATGTCCAAGTTGAAAGAAAACAAGAAGATTTGAAACACCTGTCTGTACAAGAGAGTAGAGCACCTACCCCAGACAGAGAAGAAGTATTGGCCTTGAACCCTAGGAAAGATCACCAGTGTGAAGTTATTATGCCAAGAGGAGATAAGAATCAGAATGGAAAAAGAAATACCGAGATGCAGATCATAGGGAAGAAGGCTAGAAAGCTCAGCAAAAAGAAAGCAAAGTTGGAGAAATTACAGGAAGTTTCGGAGAAGACTTCATAGAAGGAAGGTCTGTAGAATTCAAACTTCGTCGGAATATCATAGCAGCTCAGATTGGCACTTCACCATGGCATAGCAATATGACCGTTGGAGGCATTATAACCATTATATTGAATTTCCCGAATGGTTAGAACAATAGTTATGATCAGAAATATCGCCATTGGACCGTTGGGACCATGCCATAATAGACAGAACTGCATTGATGAAGGCCTCTTGTCCGTTGGAGGGATCCATTACATCGATGTCAACTTATTCCTTCAAATTTTACGCCAAGAACAATTTCATGAATTGTATCCAAGCCAACAAGAGAACTCATTGTTATCGCATTGTGTTTACTGAGACTTCGCCTCCTGTTCCATTGCATCGAGAATTTTTTAATCAACTTGAGTTCTTCGATATCGAGCGTGCATGTCGGATGAACTCAACGTTGTAGAAAATTCTATCGAAGAAGTTCTAATCAAACTTATGGATGAGAAGGTAATGTCCGTTGGAATTAAAGCTTCATTGATGAGAGGAGTGCAAGCCTCCTCGTCGACTGCTCATGGATTCAGACCATCCCGAGCTGTGGCCAAGAAAAGAACTAAGCATCGAGATGGCTTGGAAAACGCAAAGTTAATCCCATTCATCCTGCCTAACTACATCCCGCCTCTAGTCGATGCAATGAATCATGACAATGTCCCCAGGGACTTCGACTACACCTTGGTTACTGCGTACCTCCCGAAGGGGATGCACATAGGCAAGCCTCATCCAGATAAGATCATGACACTAAAGATCAACAAATTTAACCTAGGGGATCGCAAGAACTTCAGCATGCTCTCCGATCACAGGTATTTGACTAGGATGAAGGGGAAGAAGTCGAGTATAATCCCCCAACCATGGACTATGGGCCTCACGCAGTCAACTATTCCAAATGTAATGAAAATACACCATTTTGGAAGGCATCAGGAGGTTAACGTGTGTGTTAAGATCCTGCTGTCAAGATTGCACGATAGTTATTTGTGGCTAGACAGATGTATCACCGTCGACCCAGTGTTGATCCATCGGATCACCGGACTCAGCATGCAAGGACCAGACCCGCAAGAATTTTACCCAGGGAAGGTTGCAGACTGCACCCTAGTGTAGAAGATTAAAGATACATACAACGATGTGGAGAATGGAAAGTGAGGCTACATGGTAGCCTCCATCTAGAATGGCGCAGTGTGCCTTGCTTTCCAATTTATTGTTTGTAATCTAGTCCGGAAGAACAGACCCATGCAGGTCACAGGGTTTGTTGTTGACCTCGCAGGAAAATGCATGGAAGGAACTACAGATGAATTGGGAAAAGTACTTAGTGAACCAGTTAGACCAAGACTGCCGCGAAGCTCGGGATCAAGGCTATGAGTTCCATTTTAGTTGGATGTTGATCCTCATCACATTCATAGTTTGGGATATGTCAGAAGTTGTGACCATATTTGAACTAGATCCATTCGAACCAGTAGCCGCGAAGTTCACTTCGCTCTAGTATTCGAGTGATATGGGAAAAAAATGATAGTTAAACGTGGTGTTCCACACCTACTACCTGGAGTTAAAGAGGGACATTGAGGCTATCCCTCATATAACGTCGAACACCCTGTACAGGTTCAGGCCATTTATGAAGTTCCACATAGACATACATTTTATCTACATCACTCTGTGCGAAGAGGAACACAAAGAAATACTACAAAGTTATTACAAACTCATAGAGGAGGACCTAGAATAAATAACTAAGGAATGTCCTATAGAGCTCCTTATCCCTGTTGACCCCATAGAACTATCCAATCATGAATTAATTGGAAGCCTGGTGGTCACTCGTGAAGGGAATGATACACCTGGAACTAGCAGAAGGAAGAAGACATAAGAGGTCCATTAGCTGAACAATGCATCAGAAGAAAATGCTTCAAAATCACCTAGAAGAGGAGGTGAGGATGAAGTAGATAAAGAAGGGAACAATGGAAAAGAATATCAACAGAAGAAAGGCGAAGTAACACCGCCACATAATCCCCCTGATGATGCAGATCCATCTAACAAAAGAAAAGTTTCTCCCACTAAACCCATATCACGGAAGAAGTCAAAATCTAGTAAGACCAAGCTGCAGATTGTGCTCACGCTCGATGACTTTGAATTCATCATCGCAGCTATATTAGAAACCTCAGAAGATATTTTGCATAGAAATAAAGCTAAGCAAGAGACCATGTATGAAAAAATTGAAGCAGAACTGCGAGGGGTACTGCAGGCCCTTCACTCCAGCCGCGCAGTGTCCACTACATCCCCGCCATCAGAAGAAACAGAGTTGGGAGATGAGCCTACCTAACTCTGCAGACTAGTTGATGCAACTGAAGCTCACCTTTGTCATGCACAGGAAGAAACAGAGCAGGCCACAGTGGCCTTGAATCAAGCACAAGAGGAAGTGATAAATCAACGTCGATTTGCGTAGCAGGAGAAGAACGACCTCCAAGCAAAGTTCGAAGAGGAGAAAGCGCACATCCGGCATGAGAAAGAATAGTTTCTCACGGAGTAGGTTGGAGTAAAATAAGCAGTCAACAGATCACTTTGCTCTATGACAGGCTTAGATCAAAAGGAGGAAGACCCAGTGGAGAATCAAGTAGCGCAACTTGTTGAATCCATCCAACAGCTTCAATAGAGAATAGCAGATCTAGAGCTACAAACAGTACCAAGTACTCCACAGGACGTGCGAGACCAAAGAGAAGCCAATGCCTGGAGCACAGTTGAGAGGATCAGAGCATCAGATTTGGAATGTAAACAACTTAGCAGTAGAAGTGCGCAGACTTATGAGCAACTTACTGAAGACCCTGAACTAAAGACACTGGAGTCAGAACTCTAGGAGGTAAAGAAGCAAGAAACAATAATACATGCACAGTTGAAGATCCTGTCAATAGTTGAAAGAATGAAAATATCCCAGGAACATCGCACTACTCAACAGAAGATCCATACCATACAGAGAAAATTCATGGAAGTGACTTAGAGGCTCCAACCAGTCCAGGACAAAACTTGCCAACTGTTTGAGGAAATTGAAGGTCAAGGAGCAGAGCTGGAACAAGTAGTCACTTCAGTAGAACAACGCTTAGAGGGACCTATGAACGAGGCAGTTATTCAAGAGTTCACCGAGCAGGAGGCCTTGGTGAAGCAGCAGGTCGAAGAAACTCGAGCCAGGCTTGAGAATTTTGAGGCAGAGCTACCCATATCAGAGTGATTCGGGATGAGTCATAGGTGAGTGTTGGGGGCCTCTTGGCCCTTGACCAAGTTTTGGAGATCCTTGGTCAGGTTTGATCTAATTTGGGACTTCGATAGGCTATCGAAGGTGGAACGCAAGTCAAAGCAGAGATCGCGGGATCTCGACCCCTTTTAGGGAATTTTTGGGTTTTCGGCTTATGTAACGAGTATGGGGATGTTGACCCATGGGTTTACCCATGTTTAGGCCCATTTTGTAATGTATAAATAGAAATCTAGGCGATCTAAGTAAGGGTGCTAAGGGAAAGTAAAGGCCAATGTGCTAAGTGCAAGTGATAGTTGTAAATGCTTTGTGCATACTATGTGAGGCTTGTAAGGCTAAGTGCAAGTGACTGTAAGAGACTGTGTAAAGGCTTTATGCTGTAACCTAGCTCGAGGAAGGAGGATCTGGCGAGGTGTGCACAGATTTCTTGTCCTATGTGGAGTAGGACCTTGTGGCTCTGTGCATGTAGATGATTGACAGAAGACAATAAAGAGAAGAAGAGTTGGTGGGCATAGCCCCAGCTTGGGGGTGAACCACATATATCATGTGTTGTGGTTGCTTTGTGCATTATGGTTTTTTTATGGTTCATATGATTAATTCTTAGTGCATTGATGTATGCTTAGATGAATATGATATATTAGTGCCTAATGATATGAATAAGATGCTAGATCTGATCTATGTTGATGTTCTTAGTGCTTGAATGTGTTGATTCTTGTTGAATATTGTGTTGCACTGTAATTACGGTTTATTTGCGTTATAGACAAAGGCTAAGTACTAATGAATGATAACCGTTAAGTGCTCTGTTAAGGTGTTGTAATCACATATCTATGTCCCATCTAAGGTTGCAGACATTGGAGTCCTGCAACCACCCTACCTCTACCTCTGGTGAGACTTCATCTACTTCGCAGGTGTTTTTGAAAGGGCCAGTAGTTAGGGTTTTTTTGGTGCATTGTTGAAGCGTTAAACCCCAGGTCTGCCCCTGTGACAACAGAGAAATGCTTCGAAATTAAGACAGATCATCAAAAGCTCAAGTATTTTTTGGAACAACACCTTTTCTCACTAGAGCAACAAAAATGGGTGACTAAGCTCTTTGGATATGATTATGAGATCATTTAAAAGAAAGGTAAATACAATGTGGTTGTTGATGCACTTTATAGAAAATATGAAGATGAAGGGTCCCTTTTTTCTCTCTCCTTCATTGTACCAGATTGGCTCCAAGATGTTCGCCAGGAATGGCTACACGATCCCAAAAGTTCACATTTGATACAACAATTGCAGGCCAATTATCCAATCTCCCCAGGGTACTCTTGGCTCAATGATGAGCTTCAACACAAAGGTCATTTGTATTTAAGTAAACAATCAAAACTTAAATCCATGGTACTTTCTAAGCTTCATGCTACACCCACTGCTGGGCACTCCAAGTTTACCAAAACCTATGACAAGGTCAAACGTTCTTTTTTATGGGATGGTATGAACCAGGACATTAACAATTTTGTGGTTGAATGTGATGTTTTTCAATGCAACAAGGGAGAAACAGTCAAATATCCTGGCACACTACAACCACTTCTGATTCCACTTGCTATTTGGCAGGATATCTCTATGGATTTTATTGTAGGATTACCTAAATCGGGCAATAAATCATTCATCATGGTGGTAGTTGATCATCTTTCCAAGTATGCTCATTTATGTTCTCTTCAACACCTATTTATAGCCTCCAATGTCGTTCAACTTTTCATGGATCAAGTCTTCAAGCTTCATGGCATGCCTCATTCTATTATTTCTCATCGCGACCCAACTTTCACCAGAGATTTTTGGCAAGAACTGTTCAAGATACAAGGCACCCAATTGCATCTTAGCACAACTTATCATCCCCAGACTGATGGTCAAACTGAATTTGTCAACAAGTGTTTGGAAACATATTTGAGATGTTTTGCATCGGAAAGGAAAAGTCAATGGGCTCAATGGTTACCACTAGCTGAATGGTGGTACAACACTTCTTACCATACAACTACCTTCATGACTCCTTTTGAAGCGGTATATGGACAAAATCCACCTTCAGTTATCACATACTTTCCAGGTGTCTCGAAGGTATAGGCGGTTGACTGAATTCTTACAGTTCGAGAGGATATTCTTCATACCCTCAAAGAGAATTTGGTCATGGCCCATAATCGTATGAAGCAACAAGTATATCAAAGTTGCTCTAAATGTCAATTTGCAGAAGGAGATCAGGTGTTTCTTCAACTTCAACCTTACAAGCAAAACTCCCTCAAGGTTGACCATTGTCAGAAAATGGCGCCCAAATTTTATGGTCCTTATATCGTTCTCAAGCATGTGGGATATGTGGCCTATCAGTTAGCTTTTCCCAGTCATTCTAAGCTCCATTATGTTTTTCATGTTTCCTGCTTAAAGAAGGTGATTGGAACTAAGTGCCAAACTCAAACCAACCTTCTCGAGTTGGATGAAGAAGGCTACATTTGGCTACAACCACAAGCAGTTTTGGACCAGCCTGAGCATCGTCTACATCAACAAACCATCAAGGAAGTGTTAGTCTAGTGGAAAGATACAACTCCAATAGATGCCACCTGGGAACCAACTACCATTTTGCAACAATTTTCTCATCTCAAGCCTTGAGGGCAAGGCTATTTTTAAGGGGGGGAGATGTTAGGGACCTAACCCCTCACATAGGTAGAATAATATATTTCCATGTAATAAAGGTTAATATTAATAAGGCCTAGAAATAAGGAAGAATAAGTCACATGTAAGAATACCTAATAGAATCTTTCGCTTCTAGAATTATCTTCATCTAGATTATTAATTTGATATACATATTTAGTATAAATAGGAGTTGAGGGTATGAGAAGTTGTGTCTTGGATATTATTGTAATAAAGCTCCGCTCCGCTAGAGGTTGCCCCCTCGAAGAGGGAAGTGAACATTGCTATCAGTAATCAAAGTGCTCTTTCTGGTGTTATTCTGGTATTTCGTGGTGTTGTTCTGGTTATATCATTGTTTATCTGCCATTTCTAGCTAACTATTTTTGTTTTGCATACTATTTTATATTTGGAATATTACAATTTGTTAATTGGTTCTTTTATTGTTAGGCTTGCTTGTTTTGGGATTTTTTAAAATGATTTTCCTAGATTTATGGATTTTTTTTTCTTCAGTGTGTGATTGAAATTTTAGTATTGTTTAGATAAAGATGGAGACTCATAGTTCAAATTATCAAAATTATTTCAATATCTGATGATTTGATTCTCAAAACTTGACTAGAATATGTATTTTGGTAAACAATGTATTGTTGGGTTGTTATATTCTTTGAAGTGGAAACTCGGTCCAATCGATTGGTTAGTCAAGGATAATCGATTAGGGGATGAGTTAAATGGAAGGTTAATTCACGTCGATGGTCAACAGGATAGGTTGACTAGATAAGTCAACTGGTATCCGGTTGGAGGTCGAAAGGTAAAATGACTAGAGATCGACTGGATGGTCGATTGGTAGTTGAATGGTATTTGATTGGTGATCAAAACATGTAACAAAATCCCTAGATTCACAGAATTGCAACCAATCATCCTCATGGATCTATAACTATTTTGGGTGCCATGAATTAGGGTTTTACATGTTCTAGATGCTTGTGAATAGTTCATTATGTAATATTGTCTAATGTTAATCTTGATGAGCTTGTGCCTCAGTAGAGAGAGTCCGAAGTCTATAATGGTCATGAAGATGTAAGACAAATGGTTGTAGAGTAGTTCTTGTGTTAAAGAAAGAGGGATGATGAATTGTGTCTTAGGTGTGGATCAAGGTTAATCATGCAACTCCTTATTCAGTGAATGAATAAGAAAACAAAGGAGAAAGAGTCACTCAATAATTGCTAGTTTTCTCAATTAAGGGTTTCTAGGGTAAATCTCTATGTATTGTGTGTGATTGCCATTATTTACTTTATGTCTAATTTTTTCTTCTCTCTCCTAGTTGGTTTAGTTTCTTTACGTGTATGATTATGATCCTCTTTAAAGAGCTAGAATTTAATTGGTTTGACTTATTAAATTATGTGTAGAACTTGTTGATCCCTTAATAGAAAAAAAAATTATAAGTGCAAATTGAATGTTCTCCAACTATTAAATAATGCCGCATGTTAAGTTTTTGATGGAAAAGGTGACATAGTGTCATAGCTTATTATTCATGCTTGGACTATTGATAATTACCTCTTGAAATTGTGCATTAGTTGGCAATTAAAGAGCACATGTGTATTGATTCTCTTCTCCTTTAGTAGGCTTCAACATAAATTTTGGTCTACACAAATAGTTCTTGTCTTTAGACAACTTTGAACAATACTTCATTAATTGTTGCACCACTTCTTGGTATATCTATAAATATTTTATTTTTCAATGATATCATTTGGAGTAAAAGAAACATGGATTCTATTCAATAATGTAGATATAAAAAAATGCACGTTGCATATCAAATTAAACAACACCTAGATATCTATTCCTTAAAATAATTATGCCATGGTGCTACTCACTCTTCTATAGCTAAATGCTTAGTCATTTTGCCAATGGATTCCTGCAGTTCACACATGAATCAATTCTTTGTCTATGTATTATCCAAGATTCTATGGTCAATGCAAGTTTTGTATTCTCCATGGTCTATGTAATTTTTAATCCCATTGCACCAAGGAAAAATAAAATCCATGAGAATACTACTTTGCAAATTAAGAGTCAACCTCTTTTTTGTACAATCAACTATCAAAATAAATATTGAAAGAAAACAAAACGTACAGGATAACTTTTTTCACTAGGGATGCTCCTCCATTGGACTCCGTTGGTTGGAAGAATTTGAGCACCCTTTCTCATGGAAATGCCAAATAAATTCATAGTTTAACATACCACATATGCCAACCTTAACTACAATAATCCACAATATCTCTTCAATTCTTATTTTATATAACTTCATTAGAAACTAAATTCTTCATTCTACCACCATCATCTTAATTTACAACACTTACCTCCAATTTTACACTTGGTTTCAAAGATGCTTTTTCACTGCTCATCCTCTTTGACAACATATTTCTCTAGATTTTGGTTCAGCACCAAACTCTCACTATGCGCAGCTTTAGTAACAATAATGTTCCTTTCCTATTTCTAACTCCATTTATTCCACAATATGGATTCTTCCCCCTTCTGTTCATCCATCCTTATACAATTCTATACACTCATATGCTAGATGGCCTTTCCCTCGACATCTAAAGAAAAATCCTTTAAATTTTCCTCCTCTACCTACTTCTCTAGTTGATCCACCACCTCTGATAGCATCATTTATTCTTAGTTGATTAATAGCTAAAATTGCCTTCACCGTATTTACCTTTCTCTTCTCTTAGTTTCCCTCTTCCAAATTTTAGACATCTATTATTTTCTTAGGTCTCTTGTTTCCTCAACAATTTCTCCTCAATTTTTAAGTTTTCTTTATAATCTAAACATAAATTTAAAATATTAAATTCATCTTGAATGGAATAAGTGAGACCACTCACATACATGTTTATGGATTCTCGGCTTCCTTCATTTTATAAACATCCTAGGTGTATTCCTTTAATTTTATCTTTATTTACTTCAAATTTTGCAATCTCCTTGACATATTAAAAGCATAATCTATTAAAAAAACTATTTTCAACTTTTCTACCTTTGTATCCCAAGTTTTAATTTTCTCTTTTCTTATATTCTCCTTTTCCAGTTGCAACTTTTCCCACCATAAGGAAGCATTCCTTTTTAGCATGTACATCCAGACGTAACCCTCATAGGATCCTCACTGTGTTCAAATTCGAAGTATTTTTCCATTTATCCCATCTAATCTATCAAATTTCTTAGAATTTAAAATTCGAAAGGACATGAAAGTTCCAAGTCCAAGTTTACATCCAATACATTTTATTGCAAGAGTTTAATACGCATGTGTAAGAAAATAAATATTAATAGAATCTAAAAACTAAGAATAACAAAGGAACAAACATGCAATACACAAAGATTTGCATTGGAAAATCTTATCTAGGAAAACAAACCAACTGAAGAGTTTATCATCTCTCTTTTCCCTTAAATTAAGTTCATCGTTCCCAACACATTAATAGGAATCCCATGGAATCCAAAACCTAACCCATTTGTTGAAAGATTGGTTGTAATGATGTCAACCCTTGAATAAGTCTGGTAGCCCCAACGGTATGGTTATGGAACCCGTAATTGATCAAGGAAAAATGTCACGAAATATGTTGTAAATTTAGGAAACTCACTCATGGACGTATAGTCTTCATCATGCCATTTCCAGTGATAGGTGGTATGCCACGTAGTTCCTCACGATTGAGGATTTATGGCCTTGTGAAGTTCGATGCCCCAAAGAATGGTCAAGAAGCCCCTAGTTGGTTACAAGTATTTAATGAAATGGTAAAGTGGTTGTAACAAGAAAGTTAAGAAGCCCCTAAGTTCAAGGAAATAGGTTTCCAAGAAAAAGTATAAATACACCTCAAGGAGTCATTCACAAGTACATTCACTCACTCTTTCTATTGAACATCTTCTAGTGAACTAGTGATCTATTGGAAAGTTTTATGACTGTGAAATATGAGGTAGTGACAAGTGATAAGTGCACGAGTTTCTGGGTTGCATAGGAGAGAGAATTTCACTGAGGAAACTGTAGTTTGGTCGACTCTCCCAGGTCATACCACTAGTGTCCCGTGAGGCATCCTCGCAAGTTGCAGTATACCTATCACGCAAGGCCCCACAAGACAGGATGTCTTAGTCCCGCGAAGACAAGACAAGTTTGGGGGAAATGCTAGTACCAGGTCCCTGAAGACAAAATATAACTTACAGGTCAATATTTCAGTGTTTCAGGTCAACTACAGAGGCCCTAGTATGTTTATTTACTCGTTGTGAATGTTATGCTTGATTATGATGTGGTGTATGCTTGAGGCATACTTGGCATATTGATGAGGATTTGACACATGATTGAGGTACATCTTGGCTACATTATTGAGTAAGGTATTCTAGTATATTTGGTTCAACATATGGCATGTTTGTTATGGTTCATTTATTTGAGATGATTGTTCATGTTTGAGGTATACACTTCATGTATGGTGTCATATGAATGATGGACATGCATTGGTTCTTCATTGATGATATGGTACAAGTCTATACTTGATTGATGTTATGGTATATAGTATAGGTTGTATTCATGGTTGACATATGGTACATGATTGGCTACTTATCATTGATGTTGTAGTTGGTATATCTTATTTTTCATGATGGATGCATATATGTTTGTACACAATTGATGGATGATATGATTCAGGTTTTGGCATAGCATAGGTTGATGGTGCAGGTTACAGGTTGGATACAATGATAGGTTACAGGTTGATGTGATAGTGACCGTGACAATGACAATGACAATGGTTGTGATAGTGACAAGACAATGATAGTGACAGTGACAGTGGAAGTGACAATGGTAGTGATAGTTGGTCTACATTTATATTTCAGAGCGGCGGGACAGGGCAAGGAAAAGGGGCCATAGCCTCCTTCCATAATAGATGGAGTTGGATCTTCCTTCAGGTTGGAACCTGAGAATTAGAGGGTTGTAGCCTCCTTCTGGTTGTATCCATAGAATTCAAGAATTTGTAGCTTCGTTTAGGTTGGAGCCTGTAAAGAGGGGGTCATATCCTCCTTGTAGTTGTAGCTAGAGAATTGGGAAGTTGGTGCTTCCAATGAATGTATTCTTTTGATATATAAGAAAAGCATTATGTGGTTTTCTCCCATTTGGGTTTCCATGTAAATTATGGTGTACTATGTTTTTGTGGATACCTATTATGCTATGTTGATTTATTTTCCTTATAATATATTGATGATATACTACTAATGATGTTAATTATTACATACTGTGGTTAAAAGTGATAATAAAGTGCTCATACTGATTCACCCCTCCCCTCTCAGTATTCCAACAATTGGTATCCAAGGAGGTCCTTCAATAAACAATTTAACCACTAGAAGGAGATCATGGAATACGCTAAGATTGGAGCACCAAGGTTTGATGGAAAAAAACTATGCCTTTTGGAGTAAAATGATGCAAACCTTTTTACACGAACAAGGATTTGATGTTTGGCAGTTAGTAGTAGATGGATATGTAGCATCGACCAGTCCCCCAACTGAAAAACATGGAAATAAACTCAACAAAAACAACTCAAAGGATAAAGGCACCATTCTTAGCAGTTTCAATGATTTATTATTTTTCAAAGTTATGCATTGCAACACTGCAAAGGATCTTTGGGATAAACTTTAAAATATTTACAAAGGAGACACCAAAGTCAAGGGAGATAAGATTCAAAC
Source organism: Picea engelmannii (assembly GCA_009831015.1). Lineage (NCBI taxonomy): Eukaryota > Viridiplantae > Streptophyta > Pinopsida > Pinales > Pinaceae > Picea > Picea engelmannii. The sequence goes on from ML828899.1 coordinate 42,365, forward strand.
CCTTAGAGCTAATTTTGAGCAACTGAATATGAAGGAAGATGAATACATTTTAGCCTACTTTCTACAAGTTGATGAAACAATGAACACTATTATAGAATTAGGAGAATAATTTGATGAGTCATTGGTCATTCAAAAGGTTCTAAGATCTCTACCTATAATATTTGATCCTAAGATATCATCCATGGAAGAAAGAACATATATTGATACTTTGAGCATGGATGAGCTACATTGAATATTCAAATCTTATGAAATGAGGATAGAACAAGAGAACTTAGTCACAAAGGAATCAATGTTCAAAGCATCCAAGAAGACTAAGAAGCAAAAAAAGCAAAATTCAAATCCAGATTGTAGTTGCATCGATGAATCTGAGGAAGATGAAGATGTGGAAAACTTCGTAAGGAAGTTGAAAAGAAGAACCCACAAGTACAAAGGCATGCTTCCATTGAAATGTTTTAATTATGATGGTATTGGTCATTTTCATTCTAAATGTCCTTATGCTAAGAATAAAGGTAGCGATGAAGAAGTGTTAGCGATATTTCTTGAAAGGGGGTTAGAATGCAAAA
>ML828900.1:0-15081 GCA_009831015.1 Picea engelmannii
TTTCCTTACTACAACACTAAGTGCTTTTGGAATTGAGCATATATAGTGCGTAGCTATCTTTGAAACAAAAGACTTCCCTGGGTTGATAATTTATGTTTCACTTGGTTGTTTGAAATTAATTAAGCAATTATAGTGACCAACAGAGTGGTTCTTGTGTCCCCTTGGTAGGAAACCATATCCCTATCATACAAGCTAGAATTTGAAGCTACCAATAATGTGGCAGAATATGAAGCTCTTGTTCTGGGTATGAGGGCTGCAAAAGAAATGGGAATTAAGGAGGTAGCAGTGTTCAGAGATGATGAGTTGATAATCTAGCAAGTCATAAATGCTTATTGGGCTAAGCATCCTCGGCTAAAGAGTTACAAAAATGAAGTGTGGGACCTGATTGATAATTTCTTCTTAGTTTTCAACATTTTTTTTATTCCAAGAGAGGAAAATACTTTGGCCAATTCCTTAGCTGTCTCAGCTAGTCTGTTCAAGATCCCTCTGTCACCTAAGATCAAATATGAGGTCGAGATAAGATATAGGCTATCTGTTCCGGACAATATCAAGCATTGGAAGGTATTCAAAGACGATCTTGAAATCAAAAAATTTCTTCAGTCTGTCGATGAATTTTCTGCATTGCACATTGATCAAGATCATGAACTTGAAAGTCACCCTCACCCTGAAATATTTTTAAATAAAATTGTTGATCACCATATTATTCATTTGCCTAGCAATCACATTCTGAAGGGACTAGTCCCTTTAGAAATATTGTTCAATGGGAATGATGTGGCAGTAAAGGGTAGGGTTTCAAGTGGAGATGTTGATACAACGAAGTGCAATATCGGCACACACGAGGAGCCTAAGTTTGTCAAGTTGTCAAGCAGTTTGACCAAAGAGAAGAGGGTCGAATATACCGAGTTATTAAGGGAATTTGCTGATGTTTTTGCATGGACCTATGAAAACCTCAAGACATATGACACAACTGTCATTGAACACAAGATCCCACTTAAGGAAGAGGCTAAGCCATTTAGGCAAAAGCTAAGACAGATAAATCCCATGTTGTTTCCTCTCATGGAGAGAGAAGTGAAGAAGTTATTAGATGCCCAAATCATTGTCCCCTTGAGATATTTTGAGTGGGTAGCCAATTTGGTTCCGGTGAGGAAGAAAAGTGGAGAAATCATGCTTTGTGTTGATTTCAGGAACCTGAACAAGAGTTCAAATAAAGATAACTATCCCTTGCCCAACATGGGACACATATTACAGAGGGTAATTGGTGCATCTAGGATATCCATGATTGATGGTTTTTCTGGCTATAATCAGATATCAGTCATGCCTGAGGATAGAGAAAAAACAACCTTCACTACTCCTTGGGGCACATTCATGTATGCCAAAATGCCTTTTGGATTAATGAATGCAGGAGCAACATTTCAGCGAGCCATGGACATAGCCTTCATCGGGGAGAAAGATTAGTTTGTGGTGGTCTATATGGATGACATCACAATATTCTCCAGGTCTAATAAGGAGCACCACTATCACTTGAGGAAAGTTTTCTTGAAATGTCGGAGGTTTGGCCTTTCCTTAAATCCCAAGAAATCGTTTTTTGCTATGAAGGAGGGGAAACTGTTAGGCCATATAGTGTCAACAAAGGGAGTGAGAATTGATTCCAGCAACGTAGAGGCAACTCAGACCCTGCCACTTCCAAGGTCTAGAAAGGAAGTTCAGGCTTTTTTAGGGAAGATTAACTTTCTAAGGAGGTTCGTCTCAAATTTTGTTTAGTTGGTGAAACACATCACAACCATGCTCAGAAATGGAAAAGAAGTAAAATGGACTATTGAGCCTAGGGAGTCTTTCATCCAAATAAAAAGGGCATTGACTGAGGCACCCATGATGATCAGTCTTGATTATTTCAAGGATTTCCTAATTTTTTCTTTTGCTTCTTTTGATACAGTAGCAACGGTCTTATTGCAGAAAAATGAGGAAGGGCGAGAGAAACCCATTGCAGAAAAATGAGGAAGGGCAAGAGAAAATCAGGTATGAGATCATGGAGAAGCAAGCCTATGCCTTGGTGAAAGCTCTCAAAGCTTTCAGAGTCTATGTCTTGCACTCAAGAGTGACTGCATACATTCCTTCAGCCTCTGTGAAGGACATCCTTATACAGCCTGACATAGATGGGAGAAGAGGTAAATGGATTGCCAAGATCCTAGAGTTTGACCTGGAGATAAAGCCAACCAAGTTGGTAAAAGGGCAAGGTTTAGCCAAGCTGCTGGCTGAATCCAATTGTAAGGCCTTGGGGGTTAGCTTCATCAATGCTTGCTCAGGAAATCAACAAGATGAGTCGTCCAACAAAATCACTCGGGGTGGATTATCACTAGTAGAATGCACCTGGTACAAAGACATTTTGTACTTTCTGCAAGAGTTGAAGCCTCCTAATGGAATGGGAAAAAGCAAGGCAAGATATTTAAAGCTCAAGGCAGTCAGATATTTCCTTATTGACCATGTCTTGTACTAGAGAGACCCTCTAGGGGTGTTTTTGAGGTGTCTAAATCCACAGGAATCCCAGAAAGTTATGTTTGATTTCCACAGTGGCCTTTGTGGAGGGCACCATTTCTGGAAGACAACGGCCCACAAAATTCTCAGGGCTGGGTACTACTGGCCCACCTTATTCACTGATGTCTGCAGAGAAGTCAGAGCTTGCATCAAATGCCAAAGGTTCTCATGAAAGAAGCAGCTCAAAGCTCTGCCACTAAAGCCTATAGTAGCTTCAACACCCTTTCAACAATGGGGATTAGACTTCATCGGGGAAATTCATCCTCCTTCAAGTGGCCAACATAGATGGATCTTGACTGCAATAGACTATTTCACCAAGTGGATAGAAGCTTCCCCCACCAGGAGTGCTTCGCACAAGGCAATTATCATCTTCTTGGAGGATATCATAGCCAGATTTGGCTGTCCCAGCAGAATTGTCATTGATAATGCTGCTTCTTTCAAGTCTAAGCCTCTAGTTAAGTTCTGTGAGTAGTTCAATATTTCACTAATTCACTCCACTCCCTATTGTCCTCAAGGAAATGGACTGGCAAAATCTTCCAATAAAATTCTAATCAAACTCATTAAAAGATTATTGGAAAACAATAAGAGGGCCTGGGATTCGAAGCTCAAATTCGCTTTATGGGTCAATCGAGTGACAACGAAGAAGTCCCTAGGCACCTCACCTTTTCAACTTGTTTATGGGACGGAGGTTGTGTTTCCCACTCAGCTTGCTTTACCTATAACTAAATTGTTTCAAGATCATGAAGGAGAGCCAAACCATACGGTCAGAAGAATCCATCAAGTGGTGGAAGTGCAACAGATCAGGGAGCAGGTGATGGACATAGCTCACAGTTATCAACAAAAGATCAAGCAGGCCTTTGAGAGGAAGGTCAGGAAGGAGGAATTCAAGCTGGGATATTTAGTGCTTAAGTGGGATGCACCCAGGCAGGATAGGGGAAAACACAACAAGTTTGATTCCCTCTGGATCAGGCCCTTCAAGATCTCTGAACTATTCTTAAATAACACATATAGGTTGCAGGATTTAGAGGGTGAAGAAGTCTTTAGCAGCCCAGTAAATGGGCATTTCCTAAAGAAATGTTTGGTTTGAGCCTTAGACAACTCCTTTGTTTTTGTAAATATTGTCCTTATTGTTTTTCTGTTTATTTTCGGCTTAATAAATGACTCCATAGCCCAACACAAGGCAACTGGAACTACAGAAGGAGTTCTTAGAGCACCGCAGGGATGACTATATCCCCCATGGAGCCTAATGTTAGCGCCAATTCTTTCAAGGTGGTGTTTATCTCTAATTTCAGGTCTTTGGTGTAAATGCGTAGAAATGGGGTTTTAAAAAACCCATCAAATGTGTTTTATTCAAAGGCCGCAGTGATGAACGTTGAGTGCAACACACAGAAGAAGTCCATTTTGGGCTTAAAATCAAGCGAGTGGGCATTTGTTTTCAATGGTGAGAATCCACAAATGGAGCAGATTGATGGTCATCAGGTAGGCTTGAGTTGTAAAGTTTCATGAGGTCTAGCGCATGAGCTCATCTCTTATGGCCAAAATCACGAAAAGATGAGCCATTTTGGAATTTCGGCTACCAGGACTTCAAAGGACATAGGTTCTTTCTCTTCCACTGCATTTCAAAAGTCCGAAATGCAAAATGCGAAAGCACCCAGAAGCCATTTCGACATTTCGGCTACCGGGACTTCAAAGGACACGGGGTCTTTCTCTTCCTCTGCATTTTGAAACCCCGAAACGTGAAATGAGAAAATCACCCAGGAGCCATTTCGACATTTTGGCTACTGGGACTTCAAAGGACATGGGGTCTTTCTCTTCCTCTTCATTTCGAAACCCCGAAACGTGAAATGCGAAAAGCGCCCAGGAGCCATTTCAACATTTCAGCTACCAGGATTTCAAAGGACATGGGGTCTTTCTCTTCCACTACATTTCAAAACCCCAAAACGTGAAATGCAAAAAGTGCCCATTTCGGCATTTCGGCTACCGGGATTTCAAAGGACACGGGGTCTTTCTCTTTATGTTTTCAATCTCGGCCACCCTCCATGGGAAAAATAAGTTAATGAATATTGAGCAGGTGGTTGAGACCTCAGCTCAAGCCATGAATGCAAGGCATGGATGTTCTGGCAGGCAGTCTTCCCAAGGTCGTCCTGTGTGCAGTTTTTCCTAAAAGAGCCATGCCGATCTGAGGTCCTCGATTGATCAGAAGAACCTATGCATGCTAAGTTAGACTTTAATGTCTCATATACCCTCCTGCTGCCAAGGGGGTGAATTGCTCTGAGTATATATACTCAGTTTTTTTATTTTGTAGGGATCGATGGTAGAGACAATCTTCTGACTGTAAAGCTTTAACAAAGCCTCTGGTTCTCTGGATATAGAATGATATTTTGAGATTTCTTGTTTAATAGCGGTGAGTCTCCTCCTTTCATTTTTTCTCTGAATCTGAAGCCCGGGTATGGATGATCTAGTCGGGTGTTGTTGTAACTATATTATGCATGTTTGATTGTATTAGTTCTGCAACGTTTGAGGTTTACTTTGAAGTTTCTCTGGTCTAAGAGGATCTCATATCTAGGACTTTTCCCCTTTCTTTTCTTTCACTTACTCACCACTATGAAAATTTATTGGCTTAAGTTAGATCAATACCTCGCATGTCCTTCCTGTTCCAACACAGTTTTCTGAGTGAGCGATATTGTTCCGAGTTTACCTCCATTCGATCACCCCCTTTTAACAAATGGTGACATAAACTGATGGGCCTCAGGCTTACTCCTGCTGCAATCCAGGAGTGACTTCTGACACCAACAGATGGCATGAACATCAATTGAACATAAAATTCATTAGGAGAAAATCCCCCAGCAGGTAATAATTTTGACGCAACATTAGCCAATAAATCTACTTCGGAATTACTAGATCTAAGAATAGAACTTATGTTAAAAGAGAGAAATTTATGGATTAATTCCATACATCGGTTTGGTATTTTTTGAGATGATGTGATAAATAATGAATAACATTTTTTACATGTTTAACTACAATTTGAGAATCACCAAATACCATCAATATTTGCACCTTAATATCTATGGCCTTCTTTAGTCCTTGCAGAAGTGCTTCATATTCTGTTGTGTTGTTTGTACACTCAAATTCTAATCCATAAGCAATGAATGTTGTGTTACCTTTGGGTTCAATCAAAACACAACCAATACTGGGTCCTTCACAATATTTAGACCCATCAAAGTATAAATACATGATTTCATCATTTTCATAACCATCAACAATGTTTGCATCATTTTTTTAAATTGTTGCCTGAGTATGGGATGATATTTCAGATTGTTGATCCAAGTTTGGAATAGTGGATATTTCAATCATGAAATTCCAAAAGAAATTGTTCATACCTTGAACTTCAAATGTATTTACACTAGTGGTAAAAGGATCATTCGAGTCATTTAAATCTGTAACAATGTGCTTCAGATAACGTTCCCTATTTACTCTGATCTTGTTGGGATGGTCATTTTCCGTTAACCACATATGAGACCAATCTGTAGAAAAATAATCATGCAATTGCTCGAACCAGTCTCTACTCAAGAAAAATCCATAAACTTCTGGAATATCAATGACAACTATGTTAATTACCTAGTGCACTTTTGGGTTAGATGACAATCTAATCAATACATCTTTGAGTTCACAAACAACTGTGACATTAGTTCTGTCTAACCGAATAATTTTCAAATTGCAAGGTTTGAATTCAACATTAATATTATGACAAACATACAAGGGCATTACATTCGATGAGGCTCCAAAATAAACCATACAATCATGCACATTTATGTTGAAGATTTTGAAAGTTAATAGGAATGGTGGAACTTTTTTTCATTGTGTGGGAGAAAAAGTCTAATGATTTCTTCATGTTGTATATGAAGTTATTTTATCTAAATTTCCTATAGTTTGATTTGGTGTGTATTTTTTATTAAGATCTTAATGTGGTCTTTTGTTCGTGACATCCTTTGTTTTGTTTGTGCCATTTTTTGTTGATTTTTTATTCGGAGGGTCATTCTTTTTACTTTTTTGGTGACCAACAAAATCAGAAACTCATGGTTCTCATACTCGCGTGACATGGGGTTGATTGTCTTCTGATAACTATATAAACTCCAGGTGCGTCCACACAACCCGCAAGCATGGGGAACGGGTAAATCGAGGTGAGAATCGAACATGAAACCTCCATTTTTACATTTCCTTCCATTTACATGGCACTTCCCAATCAGTCTACACCCCTGTGGGCATCATTCTTTTTACTATTATCAACTATACTTCACACCATTTTCTGTGGGATGAGAGGGAATTTGAGCAGTTGAAAAATTGATATATTTGCCCACAGTTTTTTAAGAACTTCAACAAGATCATATTCTAAATATAGGGAAACGATATTTCATGATGTTTCAATATGTTTTTACTGTCTTGATATCGTATCCTTACTTGTCTCAGGTGAAGATGTTTTTTTCACTTTACTACGAGTGTTATACGGGCGTTGATTTTTATGGAAAGTTTCAAAATTAGCTTGGAAAATACCGTCAGAAAGGTGTCTCATAACAGTGGGAGATGAGTCCTCTTCATCCGGTGTTTCTTCTTCACCTGCATCATTCTATTTTTCTGACGGGATAGAAACAAAACTATCATTTCCATCTAATATTAATTTTAAATCATATTGTAACCCTTCAAAATTTAGACCTTTTGTAGTTAGCTTTGGTTTGTTTAGAGGAAGAGGTTTCCTAAAAGACGGTCTAAAATTCCCTTTACTAGAAGATGCTTCTTATAAAGATCTATTCAAGTCTATGACTTGATTAGATAACTTATGGAAGGCTTTCTGTAAACCCTCCAAGTCTAAGGTTTCTTGTTCTTTTTTATTCAACTTCCACATTTACATTATCCTTTAAACTAAGAATATCCTTTTGAATGAGGAATGCTTCCTCGAAAGATTCTAGTAATGTTTTTTTCTTATACCTCTTAACCCATATAGCTATGTTATGATGTAGGGATTTAGCATAGTATACAATAATCAAGTTTTCAGTAGACATTGATTCTGTAGGGATTTTATTTTTAAGCATAAGGAATATCTGATTGAAATCCTTGACTTTCTCTTTGGGGTTCATTTTCATGTTGGACAGTTCCATTACTAGAACTTCTGGATATTTTTCATCCCCAAACTTTTCTAAGAAAAAGGTCTCAAACCTGTCCCAAGAAACAATAGTTTGGGGTTGCTGTGCAAAATACCACATGGAGGAATTTCCTTCAAAGGTATAAGGTAAGATTTTGCACATGATATCTTTGTGTTAGATGTTTCGAAGCCTAACAACTAACATGAATTTTTTGATATGATCCTTGGTTGATTACATCGAATCAGGGTCAGACTTGGGTAACCAATTTTCAATATGTGGGTAACAGATGTTGAGGTATGGGTACTTCCATAGAATCTTGATTGAGACAAGGTTTGTCGGGATTGTTCTAGTTATCCATGGGAGTTGGTGTGGGTGAATTTTGAGATTTCCTAGACGAATAAATGTCTTCGTCAGAGCATTGTCTTCTTGAAGAGGGAGGAGAAGACTTAGGTGGGGAAGGAGGAAGACCAGATCATCCATCACCTTAGATTAGTGATTCAAAAGGATCGATAATAGTATCACGTAATACGTGATTGGGCAGACCATTTCCAAGAGGATCTTCTTGTTGATTGGATAATCAAGGGGTTGACTTAATTGTTCACCAAATTGTCTAAGTCTGGACAATGTGCCCTGGGTTATTAATATTGATTAGTGAGAATTACAAATAATTTCTTGTACATAAATCCCTTGAGGAATCGATGTCATAGGTTCAGCGGGAATGTTAGGTGTGGCTTCTGACGTAGTGGTTGGATAAGGTATAATGGTAATGTTTGAGAGATTACACATCACGATAGGAGAACGGTTATTTGGGGGAGTCTTACGACCTCCTCATTCCATTAATGACTTTCAGGCCTTCCTTCTAGAACCATTTGTTGATGGGGGTTTATGACACTCCATTAATGAGAAGGGAATATCTGGTCCAAATTTGTCTAGTTAATCCAAGACATTTAAAATAACCTACCCTAACGGTTTTTTTGGATCCCTTAGCCAATCAAAACACTAACGTAAGCTAAGAAAGGCACACACTATCTCTCTATAAAATATCACTATGTGCATTAACTAATAAAACTATCTATTAGTATATATCTAACATACAATCTTATTAGATACAATATGTATGTATAGATACAAGTTTTGCATAAAACCTTGTGAAAATGAAAGTTTTACTACTGAAACAAAGTTTGAGTAAGATATAACACTAAGGAAATTATTGTTTAACTATATAGTCACAAATAATAAAATGAATGAATAATATCCATAATGATATAACTCTAATGAACAAAGAATTTAAAGTTGAATTGTTTAATTTTATTCATTCACAAAATAAATAAATTAACTAAAAAAATAAAAAGTAACTAACCTGATGCTCATCAGCGATAAAGAAAAGCACTAAGTTATTTGTATTTCCACGTAATGCAAGCTCCAATAACTTGTTTTCCAAGAAGAAATCTATGGCAAGAGGTAGAGAATATATTATAATATTTCCTGAAGTAATTCAAGGAATTTTGTGTTTTGAAAGCAATCTATAAGAAACATAAAGACAAATGTTTTTCTCATGTGACTTTATGTGATTCAAAATCTAGAGATGGAATCAAATCCAATCTCCTACAAATGATATAACAAACTCTAACATTCGACATAAACTCATAATGTACAAATACTTGTTTTACATTCAATTAGCCATAGGAATTATGATAACCATAAATTATGGACTATACAAGATATAAGAACAACATGAAAACATAAAGTGTTGAACACACTAGAAATAATTCATAACATGTATGTTTTCATGCTCAAAAAAATACGAAAAAATATGACAATAATCACATCATATAGTTTACATATGGACTAAAGTCAAAACCACACTGTATTTCATATCATTCCAAAAAAATAAGTCCATAATCAGGTCCCAAAAAGAATACCCTTTCTCCCTGGGAAAGTACCAATATTTATAATATGTTCATGATATATTTCTCATATCCTAGAAGATAGATACAGATCCTCCTTAATAAAGTATTTTACAAAAAATATTTTTAATTTAGGTCTGCTATAATAGCTATTCAAAATAGTTTTGAAACTGTTTTTAACGAAAAACTTGCAAATTTGAAGCATCTACAAATGATTCACTTGTTCCATCAACCATGGCAATCCATCCCTCTTCAAACATGAGAAGACAAATGAAATTTAATTTAGAAAAAGAATCTAATAAACTAACTGTAGACAAGCTACAAAATCTATGATTCTATAGCTAATCTAATAAAAATAAAAATAAAAACAAACAAACAAATTTTGTTATAACAAAGAAATCCAAACATTATTTATAATAAATTTGTTTACCCATTAAACATTGGAAAAAGAGGCTTCTGGTAATTTCGAGTTCATAACAACGTTGATGTTGGATGATTTTGTAATAACAATATCTATTGATTTCCTGGATCTTTTGCTAGCTCTGGAGGAAGTTTATTGGACACTGACTCTCAAATCCAAGTTTTCATTTTCCAACACTATGTTTTGAGCCATTACCTGGTTGAGTTGAGCTTGCAGATAAAGGATATCTTGATATTACCTCTGGATCCTAGTGAAACACTCTTCACAATACACTTGTTCCAATATTGGTAGAGGGCGCATATCATCTGAGTTCAAAGGCTTACCTTGTGCCATTGCCTTTTTTAAATCGTACTATATTCCTGAAAAGACCCTCTTGTTCCCTAAAAAATGGAGGCAGGTTTGAAACAAAATCGTACTGGGGAGAATCCACTCTAGTGGAATCAAATCTTGCATCCTCAATAGATATCATATCTTCAATAACTACTGTATGAATGGGTTTGCCATGATTTTGATATCTGTTTCTTGTCATCCTCAACAAAAGTCTACAAGTCTTATTTCTAAAATCTAGGTCATTAATGTCTTGTGTAACTTGCTTCCCCTATCTTTTGATTTTGTTTTTATCATTACTAACCTTGGTCTGTACAGGATTAGGTGACTTATCTCGTAAAAGACTCACAATTTCTTCCAAGGATTTCTTTGGAACAAAATTGCATTTTTTGGAGTTGACCTCAGCTACTAGAAGAAACTCAATTAAAGTATCGAAAGGTAAGATAGAGTCTTTCGAGAATTGTATCTCAACTCAAAATGTTTGCAGAGAACAGGATGATACTCTTGGACATACAAGTTCATCAACACTTAGAGGTAAATGAGAGACATGCTTAGATCGAAAAGGAACAAAGCTATTCCTAACAAGAAAAATCTTCCAATTATCTCCTATCTTAAACAATTGGGCATTAACTAGAACCCGAATTAGACCATGATGGAACAAACTGGAATCGCCATTAGGGATTTGTCTTTGGTCAAACCTGGATATTTTCTGGAGACTCTTGAGTAAATAAAAGGGCAAGTTCAATTTAAAACTCAGAAAAACCATCAATAACCGTATATGAAACAAAAATACTAGCCTATAATCCCCTCACAGGTCACAAATTATTTTATTATCAACAACAAGCCATGCCAACGAGTTTTTAACAACTATATAGGCGTACCTTTTACGTTATAGTGTGATTTTCTGGATACCAACAATGAATGCCACATGATTCCCTCTATCTTCATAATCTTGAACCGACGGTCCCTTCCTACGACAGACTCGTGGCCTAAACTATGGATTCTTCATTTACTTGTAACTGCAAGTCGCCTACCCTGGATTTGGCACCGTCAATTTTTTTGGCAAAGTATTGTGCAACTTCCAAGTTAAAACCCTTAAAGGAATGGATGAGTTTTACCCAACCAAAATGGACGAGGTCATCTATAGCACCGTCATGAGATAGCAAATCATGTGAGCCATTCATCGCCACCCTAACCACAATAGCCATCAGTTTGCACAGAATGTGCAAAAATATGCAAAACGGATGGGTCTATGCTCAAGCCAGCCCAAAACAAATGGCCGATATTGCATGGGTAACGGTGAACCGAAAACTAAGGGCTTGGAGGGACGTTACCATGAATTCCACCTCAGGATTTTATTAAACACCCAGAATTAGAGGACAAAATAAAAAATGTAAAACAAGTTTGTCTCTTAAAACCTACCCTCTGGTCACGAAGGACCATCCAGATGACGAAATAAATGCAATCATTGATGGATAGGACAGAGATATAATGGTTTCATAGCACGGTCACTAGCCAAGTCATACATTGAAAAGACAGTGACAAAAACATTTATTGCAACATTCAGATCATATGGTAAGGTACTAAATACAAAACCAAAATTGCAAAGGGTAAGGAAATAATCAAACTTTCAAAATCAATTTAATAATAACATAAATCACCCATGATTCATTTTTATCCTTATGCAATGAAAAAATCTATAAAATTTTCACATGGTCACATATTCACCACGCCTAAGTGTTTTCTAATTTTGGATATTCCGAAGGTTTGTTAGATTTCGCAAGGTGAAAACCTTTAGAGTTCAGTCCAGGTGCTTATAAAAGGATTTCAATTTCACTCTTGTCATTCATGAAATTGAAATGGGTAGACACGTAAGCTATCAAATAATAACAATTAAAATTAAAACAAATGATCAACCAAGTAATCACCGAAAAACCATGATCAATTCCGTCATATATACAAATTAGGCAAAAAATACAATTTTTCGTTGCAATTTTTTCGTTTAAAAAATCGACGAAGAGATGTGATAATTTGGCTACCAACAAACACAAAAACACAACACTTTGAAACTGACCTTTGAAGACCATTTCTCCCTGAAATATATAGTTTCAAAGGATGAAAGGCCTTCATCCTTAGTTCCATTTAAGCTATTATTGTGTCTCCATTAGATCAAGAAGGTTCCCCGACCTCAAATCCTATTCCAATTTTATCTCCTCAGAGTCTGAACCCCCATCCCCATTGTGAGGTAATAATGCATCCAGTTCTCACCCTTTACCTCCTTCAGCTGGACCATCTCCTCCTATTTATCCCATGGAAAAAACTACCCCGACATCCTTTCATTTCATGGTTGGATTTAGTATCCCAGATCTTAACTAGTTGGTCAATGATTCCATTCATCATGGTTCTAGCTAGCCTCATATTCATACCAAGTTACCCTCTAACATCCCAAATTTTTAGGGAAAGTTAGTAGAAGACCCCTCCATCCATGTGATGTCCTTCCACTTAAAGTGTTCTTTGAAATCCATCACAAATGACTTTGTTAGACTTCACCTTTTCTAAAGAACCTTGATGGGTTCCACTGCAAAGTGTTACATTGACAAACTAGGGAAATCTCATTCTACCTTAGAATCCATTGCAAAACTTTTCCTCACCTTCTTCTAGTTACCACTTACACCCACATCTTGGACCACATCCATGCGGTAGGGATGATTTTAGGGGATAAATTTTGGTCATTGGCTAATTTTCCAAGTTTTTCCCAAAAAACGATTCACTATTCTGAAAATGATTCACCCAAATTCTGTAGGATAAGATTATTTTACCTTAAAAATCGCTAAAGTCTTATACAAACTATATAAAATCTTTAGAAATTTGAAATTTTTTACAAAAATATCGCCAAACATTTTATAGTTGGAATATGAAGGATTAGAAATATTCTCCAAGGTTTCTACATTTTAAAATAAATTTCCATCCTTAAAATAACCCCTACCATGTGGTGCAGACAACATGGCTTGTGCAAAGGAAAACTTGATGACATCCTCCTCAAGGATTTCTTATTGAAGTCCCTCCTTCTCCCATAACCAAGGATGTGTTAATGACATTGCTTCAGAATGAGGAAAAGGCCACACAGAAGGCCCCATGATATTATTTTATCTATGCTTAGTCAAGGTATCTATACACCATCCTCCTTGATTCCCTCCATTCCTGATCAAGTGGCTGAACAACCCCCAACACGTCCCATGTAGTTTATGGCCTCACCATCTCTATCTCTATGGAATTTCCACCACAACCACCACCTATACCTAGTAGATATTCCCCTCCTTATGGTGGGTTTCTCACTCCTTATGGATACTTGACCCCACATAAGGACTAGTCACATGCCTCATCTTATATGAACATGAGTACCTCCTACCCTGCACTGCATGTCCACCCTCATCACCATGGACATGTTCCAATCCCTCTTGTCGGGTTGTCACCAATCCTTACTACCCTTTTTCTACTTTTCCACCAACCACATCTTCTCCACCTATAGGTGTCTCCCATACCCATGATAGTTTGCATACACCTCCTCCACAATGACAAGTGTATGCATATAAAAACACTCCCCTTCCCCTAAACCATAACATGAGGAACAATAGGAGGAATGGGAAGAAAAATAACAAAAACCAGGGACCCCAGGGAACCGAGAAACCAACCCCCAACATTGGGGGAATGCAACATTACCTAAACCAAAGCCAATGATTTTAGAAAAAAATGACTGTGAAGGAATCAAATAAAACAAATGCAGAAATAAAACATAGATGATACACAATACAATAGAGACACATATACACATGTTTCACCCAGTGTGGGCTATGTCCACTGGATAAATTTCTAGTTCCTTCCTTTTTATTATCTAGCAAAATGAAGGGATACAACCTACAACACACCCATTGTAACTTCCTCTTCTTTCTCTCAGAGTATCCTCTCTCAGAATACAATATTCACGATAATACACAGCCGCAATACAATTCCCTCATAAAATAGGGTTACCTTCTAGGGAAAAAACCCTAAAATAACTTCTACCGTCAAATCTGTGACCTTATAATGAACGGTCTAGATTGACTATGAAATTACAATATTTTACATGACAATGTTTCCCAATATTCTGCTTCGGGGGTGCTGCCCCCGAATCCCCCACAAAGGGGGGGATACCAAAATTGTCTCCCCTCCCTGGACCGCCCTCATGACAGTTATGGGGAAGAATCACCCCCACACCCCCCGTTAGGGAATGGGGTCTAAGCGTATGTTAAGAACCAAATATCAATATAGCATAGAAAAACCTTAGAAAAAGTACTTAACGCCTTGAAAAAGAGATAATTTCAGATAATAAGCCTCTTCGAGGGGGCAACCTCCTTTTCCCCCACTTAAATGTTCAAGTATCAGATGATTCAAAATGAAAATGTGTCCTTGGTATATATAGGAGACTAGAAGGTATAATTACAACTAATGGCCTGAAGCCGACATAAATAAAATAACATTACTAATATAATATGCCCCAATTAAGGGGTAATGAGCCAATATTAGGGCTTAACATGCCCCTCCCCTTGAGACAAGTGTTGTCTACAACGCTTGATTAACTCTGGATGCTTATGTATAAAAGACTCATCTTCCCAAGTGGAATCTTCAGCTGGTAGTTTCCTCCATTTAATGAGATACTCTGAAATGGATCTATTCCTCAGCTGGAAAATTCTTGTGTCAGTGATGGCTTCAGGCTCCA
>ML828900.1:22902-37572 GCA_009831015.1 Picea engelmannii
CCCCCTCAAAAGACAATGCCTCAAAAGAATAAAACGGTAGTTGCTACACAAATGTGTTTTTCACTACAAGATGATCCTACAAAGTTAGAAACTTCTGCTCAATGAAAGTCTTCGTGAAGATACAAAAATATTTATGGATCTAATGAAGTCCTTTGGAAACCTATTCGACCTTTTACCTCTTGATCTTGTGGATCCATATGCACCTGAAAATATTCCTTTCTGATGGAATTGGAACTAGATGCTAAGTCTAATTCTTTAGGAGTGAGTTAACATCCTTCTGCATGGTTTCTCACCATAATGGAAATCCCACAACCTCACTCTATAGTTGCGGATTAGAATATTGAACCATATAGCAATGCTTGGGAATCACAGATTAAGAATATGAAGGTACATGAGAAGGCTTATCATGATGAGATTGAGTCCTCCTTGAATCCAATGGATTCCGTACAAGAACACCTCTTTCCTAAAATGTGAATTGTTCCCTCTTGGGAATCTACTGAAGCTTTGACATTGGCTTCTTATCTAGTTGTACTACTTTCTTATTTAGTGTATGGAATCATATCTAATGTCTGTAAGTGATGGAAGCATAATAGTATATGCATGTTGCACTAGAGGTGCATGGAAAGTAATCTCCTTATGTGTAAGTAGAAAAGAGGAGTCATAATCATAATCCTTAGCAAATTTATACAACCTTGACTTGCGATCCACCTCACCAATTTAAATGATGGAATTCTCATGCATGTCAATTATTGAAACTGAATATGATGTAAATTCAACGTTTTTACATTTTTGAGTGATTTGATAAACTGAGAGCAGATTCATAGAAAGATTAGGAACATGTAAAACATTCTCAAAATTTCCATTATGGAGTTCCACTCTCCCCTCTCCTGCTACTTCTACTGGAGTATCATCCCCCATGAGAATACGGGGTCTTGATCATGGACTCAAAGAAGAGAAAACTTCATCTTTCGCTTCCATATGATGGGATGCACTAGAATCTATAATCCACGAATCAGATAAGGAATTAATTTCAACAAGAGTATGATGATTACCTTTCTTTGGAGTAAGATCTTATTCCTTCTTCTTATTGTCTCCATCTAGAATGAATTTCCAAAGGTTGTTCTACTGAAGTGCATGTTCCATAAGATCGATCTGTTTCTTCATGCATGTGAATTCTTCATGATTCGGTTTATTGCAGTAAGTGAACTTTTTTTCCCTTATTCTTCTTCTTGGAATCTGAAGAATCTTTGGAACCTGAAGAATCGTTAAAGGGTTTGGAATATCCCTCCTTCTCATTTTGTTTCTCCTACTTGTTCTGTTTGGATGATCCTTTTCCATCATGCATGGTGAGTGCATGTGCTTTGCGATCCTTGATTATTCCCATCTAAATGAGTTTTTTCTACTCATGTGTGAGAGAATCAATGAATTGATCCATTGTAGGCATCTTCCAATTTGTTCCCATGAGATACCTTCCTGAATTGAAAGTGGAAACATATACAACATATTCTGGTCCTAGCTTGCCCAAGATTGTTAGAATAAGTTGTTCCACTTGTTTAGACTTATCAATACCACAAGTTTATAATCTCAATATCAAATATTTAAAATTAGTAAATAAATCATTTATATTATAAAAACTTTTAGGATCCAAAGTATTCAATTCTACCTCAAGCATATGACCTCTCATCTCATCCTACTTTCCAAACAAACTTTCCAAGGTGGTCTAGATATCCTTTGGAGTCTTGCATGTGGAAATATGAAACCATAGATTAGTTGAAATCAATTAAATAAGCAGTCATGTGTATTCATCCTTTCGGTTCACCCATTTCATCTTCTCAATTGTTAACGTAGGTTCTGTTTATGTCCCCATTGTCAACTTGTTCAATCCTTTCCTTCTAATTGGAATTATGTCTTGGGATTCCAATCAAAATAATTGTATGGTGTTAGGATTACCACCAAGTTTGACTGTATAATAGGTGTCATATCCATGTCTCCCACTGTTTATGAGAACCCCTAACAATTTACTCTCAATCTGCAAGTGAAAAACTAAGAAATCGCTGCAGAAAGGGCACTTTAAGTGAAAATTCGTATCAGTTTTAGGAGACGATCTCCCGATTTACTTTCTGAGAAAATGGCGAGGAATCTCACAAAAAGGTTGAAAACCCACTTGTAGAATGAGTCTATTTACTTCTGTTGTAATT
Source organism: Picea engelmannii (assembly GCA_009831015.1). Lineage (NCBI taxonomy): Eukaryota > Viridiplantae > Streptophyta > Pinopsida > Pinales > Pinaceae > Picea > Picea engelmannii. The sequence goes on from ML828900.1 coordinate 25,101, forward strand.
CGTTTCCTCAAAACTTTAACATTTTGGGAGAAATCATTGCAGAAAGGTACGACCACAAATTTGTATTAGTTTTAGGAGGCGATCTTCCGTCTTATGTTCTGTGAGAATGGTGAACAATTTCTCCAAACATTTGAAAACCCACTTGCATAATGGGTCTATTTACTTATTCTTGGATTCGTTTCCTCAAAAAGTTAATATTTTTGGAGAAATCATTTCCAAATGGTATGACCACACATTTTTCTCGTCAAAGCTCTGATTTTCCTCATTCTTTGGCTTGTCTCGATTTTTCCAGGTAGTGTAGCTTTGATACCATGTCAATTTTTCATCGAAACATGCACAATATATCTAGCTAAATCAAGTACAATCAAATCTTATCAATAAAGGAAGAGAGATTCAATATCGAATAATGAGAAAATATATTCACACTAGTCCAATGAGTTGATGATTAATACATAGATGATGATCAATATGATACAATGAATGAGTGGAATACACTCATATATAGGACATAAAATTTCATAATATTATAATTCATGCATGCATAATAGCATAATAGTGATGATCTAAAATAGAAAGTCTAAAATAGAACTAGTCAGTTAACTTCCACTAAGCTAGTGTGTCAAAAATAGAAACTTCTCCAACAACTCCCACTTGTTTTTAGTGTCTACCTACATTGCCTCTTCATAGCATCCTGGTTCACCAAAATAAGTCAACAATAAATAATACAATAAAGGAGAGTATCATTCAAGGGGTCTACTTAACCTAGTATACCTTCTAACAACACTTGTAGGAGATTGAGGTACATGTTGCTCCCGTTGTTGTACATTTTGATTTTCTGGTGGCTTTGGAATTTATTTTTCAGTGATCTCATCAAACAAGGTGTATTCTCGGTTTTCTTTTACCTGTTTCTTTTCATACAACTTATTTTTGTAAATGACCTTCTCATTTAATATCACATATCTACTCCTAATGATTTTGTGATTTTCATAATCCCATAAACGATAACCAAAATTATTAAAACTGTATCCAATAAAGGTACACTTCTTGGATTTTCCCTCAAGCTTTGTTATGTTTTCTTTATCAATATGCAAAAATGATTCACAACCAAAAGTCTTCAAAAAATAATAGTTTATGTTTTTACCTATCCATTCCTTCTCTTGAATTCCCCAATCCAAGGAGCTTGAAGGTCCTTTGATTATTAAGTAAACAACAATATCTACAACATCTTCCCACAACTATAAGGGAAACCTAGCCTGCAATCTCATACTCCTTGCATGCTCCATGATTGTCATGTTCATCCTTTCTGACACACCATTTCCTTATGGTGCTCCTAGAGTTGTCTTCTTTCTACGAATCCCATGGTATGAGCAGTAATCATCAAAATCCTTGCTGCAATATTCACCTCCATTGTCTAATTTGATACACTTCAATCTTTTTCCTGTCTCATTCTCAACCAAAGCTTTCCATTTCTCAAAAGTTTAAAAAACATCATATTTTTGTTGAATGCAATAAACCGAAGTTTTTCTAGTTTCATCATCAATAAAAGTAATAAAATAAAGATATCCGCCAAGATATGATACATGAGCTAGTATCCATACATCTGTATGCACAATATCTAAAATTTCACTCTTCTTTTATTTTCCAACTTTAAGAAATATGACTCTCTTTTGTTTTCCATAAACACAGTGCTCACAGAAATACAAATCAATTTGTTTAAGATCTGGAAAAAAATTTCTTTTGTAAAGTATTTGCATCCCCTTCTCACTCATGTGCCCAAGTCTATGATGCCAAAGTGTTTTATACACTCTTGTAGAAGCTAAAGAGATAGGAGAATCAGTATTACCAATACATAAATGCAATGTACATACCTTCTCTCATTTTTCTATCACCAGTGATCCTTTGGTGACCTTCCACACCTTATCTGTAAACATCGATATACAACCTTCACTTTCCAACTTCCCTATTGAAATTATATTTTTCCTTTGATATGGAACATGTCTTACCTCTTTCAACAACCATTGGTTTCCATTCTTTTTCTTTATTTTTAGATTTCCCATTCCAACAATTTTTCATGGTGCATCATCATCGAAATGAACCTGTCCAAAATCACCTTGAACATAATCTAGAAAATGTTTCCTATGGGGTGTGGCATGAAATGAATCCCCTGAATCTACTACCAAAGACTTAGAAATATTATCTACAGAAAGAATCAAACCATCTTGTACAACATCAACTCTTACATTTTCTTCCTGATTTTTCTCCTATTCATCTCTTTGTTTCCTTGGAGCTTTGCAGTCTTTCTTCATTTGTCCTTTCTTTCCAAAATTCCAACACTCTACTTTTCCTAGTCTGTATTTTGATATTCCCTTCCCAGAATTCCCACGGTTTTCCGAGCCCTTTCCTTTATCCTTTTGTCTTCCCCTATTCTCCATTTTTAACGCATTACCTGATGTCTCATTGGTTCTTTTCTGTCACATTTCCTCACTAAGGATAACACCAACAACATCATCAAATTTTAGAGTGTTTGAACCAAAGAAATAGTTACTTACAACCATGACCAAGTTGTTCTAGCCTTCTAGCAACGAGGACAAGATTAGAATATCCACGACCTCATCATCAAAGTCCACTTTTATATAACTAAGATGATTAGTAACCATATTAAATTCATTTAAATTATCTGTAATAGACCCACATTCTAACATATTCATATTAAATAATCGCTTCATTAAAAATACCTTACTGGATGTCAAGGGTTTTTCATACAATTTATCCAATGCATCCATTAATTCCTTCGTTGTCTTTTCTTTTGGAATATTGAAAGCCATCGATGCTTCCATGATCATTCGTATCAATCCCAATTCCTTTCTGTAGATAACCTCCCATTATTCATCCTTCATGGTCGTTGGGGTGTTTGCTATTCCACCCAATGGTAGGAATAGATCCTTTTGATATAAATAATATTCCATTTGCATCTTCCATAACTGGTAGTTTTGGTCGTTTAATTTCTCAACCCTAAACTTTCCATCTTCCTTCATTTCTCCCACTCTAACCAGGAACCCTCTTTTCCCGCGAGTTACTTTTCTCTCACATACCAGTTGTTAGAAAAAAAAGGATCACAGAGAAATAAAATAAAATAAATGAGAAAAATAAAAACAAAAGATAGACAACACAATAGAGACACAGATATATGTGGTTCACCCAGTGTGGGCTATGTCCACCATATAAATTGTTAGGTCCTTCCTTTTTATTATCCAACAAAATGAATGGATACAACCTACAACACACTTGCTGTAACTTCCTCTTCTTTCTCTCCAAGTATCCTCTCTCATAATACAATATTCGTGATAATACACATCTGCAATACAATTCCATCATAAAACAAGGTTTCCTTCTAGCGCAAAAAACCCTAAAATAACTTCTACCCTTAGATATGTGACCTTATAATGAATGGTCTATATTGACTCTGAAATTACAATATTTTACAAGGCAATTTTTCCCATTATTTCCCTTTGGGGGCACTGCCCTGGAATCCCCTACCAGGGGAGGGGCTACAAAAATTGTCATTGACCCCCATGGAGACAGTTGTGGGAGGGAAAGCCCTCCCACACCCCCTCATTAGGAAATGGGGTCCAAGAATGACTGAGACAAACCTTTGAATCAAGAAGATAATTAAGATCCATAAACAACAAAGGGAACAAACTAGTGCCCAAGAAAGGGAAGCACCAACCCCCTACACCCAAAAAACATTCTTTTGTTTTGGTGTCTACGAACATTACACTCATGAGTGTCCTATCCTCCCCATCATGCATTGAGTCTGGGAAGCCTCTAAGGATGTTCAGCAAGTGAATTCCAAACCTTTCCCTCCATCATCGTCACAACTGACTATGTGGTGAAACCTTTCTGAACCCAAGGGCTCGTGTCAAATTTTATTGCCCCTTCCCCCACATCTACCCCTTTCCTCACCCATATGGTAATGATACTTACCATATTCTTATGTTCAATTCATTCGATGTGAATCTCACTACTCAATCCCACCAATAAGGTATGCCCCTAGAGGCACAATTGAATGTCCCCTTTGATTTTCCTTTGTCCACCCGAGGGACTTTACACATTCTTTTTCCATCCATTGACATCCCCATGAAGGTTCCAATGGTTCTACTTCGAAATAAATATATCAACCTTCATGGGAAGGAAAACCATCATTATAGCATTGTTGATGACTTGGTTGAGGACGTTGATGCCACATCAACCCTCAACATCATTCAGACATGACCCACATAAAATAAGTATTTTATTTCCACCTTTGGATATGTTTATCCCGCATATGATCGCATGATCACCTTTGATAGTGATCAAGCCAAACCCTTGATATTTCCCCCTTCTTTTTCTTTCCAATTCCCCTTGACCATCCACAAATACAATATACATTGCTTTATTATTTATGACTATGCATCCACATTATTCATTTCTTCTTAGGACTAATGTAGATAGGTTCCCTCACTCTCATCCCATATATGATATCCCTCCAATTGTATGATGGAAAACCTTTCAAACCCCAGGGCCTTTAACATAATTTTTCCATCAAGCTAGGGGGAAAATAAGTTCACATTGATTTTGAGGTCATATGATCCAGGTGGATATTGGTGGCCACACACCTTTTTCAACTCACTCAAAACAATTTTTTGAAAATTTTGAAAATTTACTATTTTTAGCAATTTCAACTTCTGGGGCCATTTTGAGGGCCTAAATGAATTTTTTTCAGGATAAGTATTCTCAATGATAGAATAAGGCATGATTGATCCCCCTAAATGAATATAATCAACGATACCTTTCCAACGATCTATCGTGCGCCCCAAACGGAGATCGTATGCCAAAGTTACGCCCTCAGGAAGTTGATACACCAAACTACCCAAAATGGGGTCCACAAAACTATTGGCTTTTCAGATTTCGGGGCTAGGGTTTTTTATTTTATTTATGATCAAAAGGAATTTGGAGCCTTATTGTAAAATCATCTTCTTGTGAATGTGAGTAGAGGACACATCTCTTCTTACAGATAAGCTTCCACCATTCTAGCGATTCTTTCACTCTGTATTTTTACAGTCTTTATACATTTTCACTCATTAATAGAAACTTGTGTATTATTGTATCTATGTATTTATGGTTTCATATCTGATACATTTCTGTTATATTATTGGATATATGGGATATCTCTGTACATTGTTTTATTATATCTCCGCCCTCATTTCATGCCGAAAATAATCCATATTAGTGGTATTAGAGCAGGCTGCTCTTGATCGTTTTTTCAGTGCATATCCCCGACGAGGTCCGAGTATAGCAAGTTGGGTCTCGAGATTGTATTTCTTGAATACAATCACTCTCGCATGCCTAAGAAACCCTCCATGTCGGAAGAAAAAAAATGACGAAGCATATGATTCTATCAATCTGTTGGTTGAGCAAGCTCTCATGCAATAGAGGGATGAAATGATGGATAATTTTTCCCACATCCTTCAATGCCTACAGAAAGAAACAGGTGCATATTACTCAAACAACCCCTTTGGAAGCACCTCTCCTTTCAAGTTGAAGGATAATTTTGATATTCCCATATTTGAAGGTCAGATAGATGCAGATGCCCTAGATAATTGGTTAAATCTGTTTGAAGGTTATTTCTCTGTTCATAATTTTTTCGACAAGGAAAAGATCACCTTCACACTCCTTAAATCTCTCCCCCATGTTAAACATTGGTGGGAAACTTACTAGGATAAAAGTTCCATAGAGGAGTCTAGAATATATGGGGTTGAGCCCACTTGGGATTTTTTTGTGGATGTGGTAAAGGAACAATATTACCCTGTTGGCAACTATGAGGACTAGTACATGAGATGGACCACACTGTGGCAAGTGAGGGGCCAAGAAATTATGGAGTTCACCAATACCTTCTGTACCTTGTGCACCAAGATGGGTATCAAAGACTCTGAATGAAATTTGGTTCTAAAATACCCTGGGGCTCTACAAAGACACATCCAAACTAAAATGGATTTTATGGACATCTCATCACTCGGTGTCGCTTATCAATATGTTGTTAAAATCGAGTATAAATTTAAGCACTAGAACAAATGGGAGTTTGGGTCTAAAAATATGCAACAAACAAAGTATGATAAAGACGGCCCTAAAAAATAGTCTCCCGAAAACTAGTCCAAGCCATAGGAAAAGAAGGGTCATGGAAAGACAGAGAAGGACACCGAAAAATGGTGTGATTTCCAGGAAATCCCCTGGCACAACACCGAGGAATGTCACTCAAAATAAACATTGGTGGCCGAGATCAAAGACAAGGAGCCGAACCCTAATTCAAAATCTAATTATGAAAATACTGGTAAAAGATATATCATTGACGCAGACCCCACTGCTATTTTCATGACCGCAACAATTCAACCAGAAGAACCGACTGATCCTGAAGAGGGGGGGCACCATTTTCATTCATACATGTGGGTGAAGGGGAACCTGCTTCATTTTATTGTTGATAGCAGAAGCTAGAAGAACCTCATCTCAGCAGAGGTATTCAAACAGTTGGGATTGTCAAAAACACCACACCCACAACCATACAACATAGGGTGGCTTCTCCAGGGACGAGATCTCCATGTTAGCTAATAGTGTTGATTTTCATACATCATCCATTCCTTCAAGGATGATGTATTATGTGATGTTTCCCCACTGGATGTCTTTGATGTTCTCTTGGTCCAACCATATATGTGGAAGCGCCATGATGTTTATGAGTCTCAACCCCGCAGTGTCATTATTTCTCTGGGGGGTCATCTCTACATAATACCAGAGGTAGTTCTGACTACAATTCCACCTAAATAGTGTCGCAAGGTAGTATCTCATACCACATAATTCATCTTCTTCACAATCTTTTCATAAGGTGAATAGAAGGATACTGCAACCACTATAGCCTTGGCCTAAGCACCTTCTATCCAAAACAAGTAGGTGAAAAAGATTACAGAAAAGTGTAAAGATTCTTTCTGCACCTAGGCATCTCATGTATCTAGACTGGTTAAAAAGTTCCAACCCTTCCAACCACATGTTTGTGACAACCTTCAACAAGATAAGAAGCACAACTTCTCCAACAAGGCAAGCAACTCATCAAGACGCAGATTCAACAAATGCTTTTCCCTCTCCCCGGGGCACTCAATGCAATGGAAGCCATTTGTTCCTAAGGATGGAGTATTTATCTAGGTGGATATCGGTAGCCACCCAGCTTTTCCAACTCCCTCAAAACAATTTTCTGGCAATTTTGGAAATTTATTATTTTTTGTAGTTTTAACTTCCGTGGCCATTTTGAGGGCCTAAATGAAGGTTTTTCTATATCGAGCTTCTCAATGATATCTGAAGGCATGTTTGAGCCCCCTAAAGGAATCCCCTCGACGATACCTTTCCAACATGCTATCATGCGCCCCAAACGGAGATCATATGCCAAAGTTACGCCCTCGGGAAGTTGATACACCAAACTACCCAAAACGTGGTCCACAAAACTATTGGCTTTTCATCTTTCGGGGTTAGGGTTTTGGATTTTATTTATGATAAAAATGCCTTTGGAGCCTCATTGTAAAATCATCTTCTTGCAAATGCTAGTAGTAGATACATCTCTTCTCAGAGATAAGCTGCTAGCGTTCTAGCGAGTCTTTCACTCTATATTTTTACAGTCTTTGTACATTTTTGCTCATTAATAGAAAATTGTGTATTGTTATATCTCTGTGTTTATGGTTGCATCTTTGATACATTTTTGTTATATTATTGGATATCCAAGATATCTTTGTACATTGTTTTATGATATCTCCGCTCTCATTTCGTGTCGAAAATAATCTGGATCATCATAGATGGCCCTTTGGATTACAACCTCTTGTTAGGACGTAAATTCATGTATTCCATGAAGGTATTGGCCTCATTAGTTTTTAGAAATATGATTTACCCCCATAATGGGAAACTTGTCGCTATTGATCAACTGACATAGCATGACCCTTAGGCCCAACTTCATCCTTAAAATGATTTCTTCCTCAGGAGGGGACCAAACCACTATTCCCATTGTCAACACTATCCCTAGAGTTAATCAAGAATCTATCTGCTTAGGTGCATACCTCAGACCCCCTATGGTAGTTACCACACCATTTTCATCCAATGTTTGCATGGTGTCATACGTCCATGGACTAGTGGCATCAAAACCACAACCTTATACTAGACCTACCCTACCTACATCCTCTATCTCCACTTGGTACAAAACGAATGCATCCACATTATCACTTCAGCCAAGTGCCTTTCTTGTTCCTACCTCCTAGGATTGTTAGTACCCTAGTTATGGCTACCCTGACCTTACCTAACCTTACCTTAGGGATTATAATGTGGTATCTCTTGAATTTTCATAAGAGATGATATATGTATGTGAATGAATATCTTATTACAATGATGTGTGTTCTATATATAAAGAACATATGGTGACCATGGTGACCATCCATGAAGACATGCATCCTTTGGGTAATAAATATATTTATACTTTATATTATATATTATATATATATAATATAAATATACTTTATATTTATGCTTTATACTTTATTATATATATTTATACTTTATATTATAAATATATTATTACATTAACAATAATATAATTAATAATATTGTTTGATAATTAATAACCATATTATTAATTATTAATCTAGTAGAATGTCTTTCTAATGTTTTCCAAACATCAACACTCCCTCTCAGCAAGGGAGACATTCTACATTATTCCAAGAATACCTTTGAATATTACCTGTGGGTATCTCTCAAATAGCTTCAATATGTCACTATGACATCCATTACCTCACGATGCATATGTCCCTCATCATTTGCACCCTTGTGACTTCACAACCAATGCATCCAAGGATCGTGGTTAGTTCTCAAATAACTAAAAAATGTCCCCATGACATCCACTACCCTACAATGCATCAGTATCTAATCATGTGCACCCTCGGTCTCAGTGCGAACCCTTTTTCATGATGGATGAGATCCACCTATCTCAGTGCCAACACTTTTTCATGCTGGATGAGAACACTCAGTGCCATCCCTTTTTCATGCTGGATGAGTTCCACCTATCTCGGTGCCAACCCTGTTTCATGATGGATGAGAACACTCAGTGCCACCCTTGCTTCATGATGGATGAGAACACTCAGTGCCAACCCTTTTTCATGTTGGATGAGTTCTACTTGTCTCAGTTCCATCCCTTTTACATGTTGGATGAGAACACTTAGTGCCAACCCTTTTTCATGCTGGATGAGTTCCACCTATATAAGTGTCGACCCTTTTTCATGTTAGATGAGAACAATCAGTGCCAACCCTTTTTCATGTTGCATGAGTTCCACATGTCTTAGTACTATCCCCTTTTCATGTTGGATGAGAACACTCAGTGCCAACCCTTTTTCATGTTGGATGGGAACACTTAGTGCTAGCCCTTTTTCATGTTGGATGAGAACACTCAGTGCGAGCCCTTTTTCATGCTAGATGAGTTCCACATGTCTCAGTGCCAGCCATTTTTCATGCTAGATAAGAACACTCTCTCTGAAGAGGGACCACAACAATCTTTTCCTTGAAGTACTCAAACTTCATCCTCAACAACGAATTGGTAAATAAGTTCACAACTTGATCCTCTGTAGTCACGAAACGAGAGCCTCACTGCTCCCTTTTGCACCATATCCAGGATATATTAATATCTGATATCGATATGCTTTGACCTGTAATATACTACGGGGTTCTCTGACGACTTCATGCAACTCTGGTTGTCACACCAAATGCAAGTCACCTCCAATCTAAGACCATATAACTAAGACAACAGTTCTCAAAGCCACACTATTACTACACATGTTTCCCAATACTCAGCTTCAGTCGTACTAAGCGCCACATATGGATGCTTCTTGCATCCGGTGGAGCCTCTTAGTCCTTACTATAGTACCCATCTCCCTCTGGAACTGACCATCCAACTCCCTCTGGAGCACTAGATATCAACTAAATATTCAACCTAATGACTTCATTACTTGTCCTCCAGAACGATTATTTTCATCCTCTTCTTGTAGCTCTTACCTACAAGTAAAATTCAGTCCAATAGTCTGCAATTTCCAAAAAAGCCACACTGCTTCATGACTTGCTACACATGCTGCCACATACTCAACTTCTTCCATACTGAGCGCCACACATGAATTCTTCCTACATCTTGTGGAGCCTCCTTCTCCTTACTGTAGTACCCATATTCCTCTAGAACTAATTGTTATTCTCCCTCTCAACCATTGAATATCAACTAGATATTCAACTTGTTGACTTCATCACTTGTCGTCCAAAACAAGTCTCGTCATCCTCTTCTTATAGGTCTTACCTACAAGTCAAATCCAGTCCAATATTCAACAATTTTTGAAACCACATTGCTTCACGACTTGTTGCACATGCTACCACATACTCTGCCTCAGTCGTACTAAGTGCTACAAAAAACTACTTCTTGTTGCTCCATGAAACTATATTAGAGTCTACACTGAAGCAATATGCCAAAGTACTCTTCCGATCAATAATAATGCCAGCCCAATCTGAATCTGAATATCCATATAACCCGAACTCATGGCCTGTCACATACTTGAGACGATAATCCAATATACCCTTAAGGAACCTCATCACATGTTTTGCGGAGACCAAATGAACCTACCTGAGATGCTTTATATATTGACTCAGGGTGTTCACAAAAAAATATATATCTGGTCTTGTATTTTTCAAGTTCATCAATGAACTCACCATATCCCTATGTAAAGTAACATACACATTCTTTGAAGTCGTATCCTGCAACAAATTCAAATTTGATACCATAGGTGTAGTGATTTCCTTGCAATCCAACATCCAAAACCTCTTCAAGATTTCTACTGTATACTTCCTTTGATTCAGAAAGATCTCATCCTGTCTCTCCCTTACCTCAGGACCCAAAAAGTAATGCAGTATCCTAATATCTTTCATCTCAAACTCAACAACCATTTTTTCTCTTACACTTAAGAATAACTTCTGAAATTACATAAAATATCAAAATTCCCTCTTAATGAGGAAGGTATTATATTTGGGACATACTCTAAAACTATCGCCATCCACAAGAACTCATGTTCATTGACTATCGGACACACGAATCTATACATCAAAGGAAATACATAATGACTTCACAACATGCATCTAGGGTCAATGGGTAGATCTTTAATAGATACAACATGTCATCATGAGACTATCCAATTTCCCACAAAAAACATTTGAAGCCATCACTCCCTATGAGGCTATATAGTCTTCAGATTCGTCTTCTCCCTCCACATTTTTTGACCTCCTCTTCTTCTTCATTACATGGATGTGCACAATTCTATGTCTAGATAGTCTTTCTTCATGTTGCTTCTTGTGACTGTAATTATGGATCCTTCTCAAAGCCATTACTTGTGACCTTCCCGGAACAAGAAACAAAAACAACAAAAAACATCTCCTAGAGGAGATCAATTTATCTTGTGCACAACTATATACAGTGACCCTCGAAATGATACATCTCCTACTATGACCAACACACATCCATCATATACTCAATGTCATACGGCTAACCATGTTGATTTTCTAGTGTTAAATTAAACAAGTGCAATTTTCCGCAAGTAGTAATTACTTCCAATGATATTACTTTAGTAAACTCTAGAACATCACTAAGTAATTACACTTAGAAAATTTCAACCACTTAGAAACTTTAGTATCTTCCTTAGATCACTTCCCACGTGTGAGATACAAAAAATATGTGTGTCTATTGTTGTGTCTTTTATAGTAATATTAAATTGATCCAAAGAGACATGTCTCTTTGAAAATTAAATTTAAAATTAAATTAAATTTTCTTTCTTATAAATAGTTGGAGAATGCATGGAGTAGAAAAAATATTTGACTTTCTTAAATTGTTCCTCCATAATTCGTGTGATTCTTTGGAGACATATAGGTAGAAGTAAATATGCAGTACATTCTTCATATTTAGGTAATTAGACAATTTTACTAGAAATTATTGCCCACCATAATTTATGGAATTATATATATTACTTAGGCAGGAGTAAAAAGTAAATATTTTGGACCCGGATGGGGTGACACGACACTATGAGTCGGTGACACCTGGTCCCGCACTCAGAGCAGTCTTAAGCGCTGATGTAACTGCGGATGGCAGCCACCCACGCATTAGCATTAACAATGGGGGCCGGCCATCGCAGGGATAATACGACTGTGGAGTTCACTCGCGCGATCATTTACTCCTCTCGCGAGTTCAATCTGGCCATGGATGCGGAAGGACAGGTTTTAATGGAGTCTAGTTATTGTTTTGATATGATATTTGCTCGCCCGTTCAACATTCATTCCATGCGTTTTGGGGTGGCATTCCAGAGCTCGGTGGTCTGGGAGAATTTTAGGCTGAGTC
>ML828900.1:38350-58831 GCA_009831015.1 Picea engelmannii
TGTCCTGGTTTCCTTCGGGCAGGACAGGGTTTTTCAGCTATAATGTATAAATGTTAAAACTGCTATAAGCCCCTTAGTCTTACTGGTTTCCGGCAGTACTACCGGCAGTATTTTTTTGGTGGTTTTTTAGCCTTGACTATGTACATTTGTCACAGTTCTATGCTTTTCTAATATAGAAGGTACTACTCTTTTTTACTTAAAAAAAAAAAAAAGTAAATATTTTGTCCATAGAGATTGTAACAACCCCATAAATTTAGCACTCCCAATATTTTTTTTTCCGAGCCATTGAGTAAAGCTGAATCCCATACCATGTTCACTTTTCATAAGAGATGTTATATGTATGTGAATCAATATCTTATTACAATGATGATTGTTCTATATATAAAGAACATATGCTGACCATGGTGACCAATTCGATCTTAGTGGACGTTAATCATCATCTTCTTCGTAATATAAAGTATAAATTAATTATATCAAATTATAAATTAATTAATATTATTATTAATGTAATAATATATTTATACTTTATACTTTATTATATATATATTTATACTTTATTATGTATAATATGAATATATTATTACATTAATAATATTATTAATTAATTTATAATTTAATATAATTAATTTATACTTTATATTATATTATACATATAATATAAATATATTGTGTACTTTATTATATATATTTATACTTATATTATAAATATATTATTACATTAATAATATTTTTTAATAATTAATAATCACATTATTAATTATTAATCTAGTAAAATGTCTTTTTGATGCTTCCCAAACATCAATAGTATCTGAAACTACCTCCCTCTCCTCTTCCAAATTATGAGTTGAGACCTTATTTATCTTTGACCCCTATGCAACCTATTCATATTCATCTTGATATCCCACAACCGACTTCACAATTTGCACCTCCCCCTCCCTACCACTTTCTAAGTCTTCACGTAGGTCTACCTAGGTGCCGTATAAACCATCGCAAATCCCATCCTAATCCAAACCTAATAACTATTTGAAAAAAGAGAAAGGACAAAGGAAAATTCATCCAAAACCCTCCCAACTCTACCCGAGTCGCTCAAACCACCACAAAGAGGCCATCCTACCATTCACTATGATCGTATTCCAAAATTGAAAGATATTTACAATTCTTATGACCTTGATGTTACTTCTTCCATTCAATTCATATAAATTAAACTTCTTCAACTGGATGCAAAATGGCTCAAGTATTTTCATACAAACCACCATTGTGTGTTATACAAAAACTATGGTAATTAGTCTCACCATTGTCCTTGCCTTCCCCAATACCAAGGTTCCTTGCAAATTCATCGCTAGTTGGAGGATGTTTGTGAAAAGGCCTCCACCCCAATGATTTAAGATCCAACATCTCACTTCTATCCATCCCCACCCAGTTCCCATACCTCACACATCTCCCATGCTTTAGATCCCTAGGAACCAAAATCTCAGTCGATCCTTGTCTTCAAGGACATTATTCACAACCCCCTGTGAGAACCCCACATCTCGTTCTCTTTGTATAATGTCTATTTCCTGATGTTTTGTTTGCATTCACCTTGTACATAATGGATCTCATCCATTATCTTCTTGCACCTTCAAGATGGTGTTGGAGAGGCATTTTGGATAAGTTTCGGAGTGTGCACCTAAAGGAGGTCAAAGGAGTAAAAGATAGTTAGAAGATGGACCAAGATGTGTGATAGAGTGGATGCAAAGGATGTGTGACGAAGAAGATAAAAAGTATGTGTGACATAGTAGTGAGAAGAGGGTGGAAAATGGTTATAAAATGCATGGCTTGGGGACATTTTTTCCACTTTTCTAACCGGTTTTGGGGACACTTTTTCCACATTTTTTAACGATATTAGCCCTATTAGAATGTATAAATATGTAATAAAGGATATAGGGGGGGAATGTGAGAGTGAGGATGTGATATCATACGTAAATTTCAATTGATTTTTGGGTAAGAGAGTCAAGCAAGGGAAGAAATTTGTAGTATGGCTAAGGAATGAACTCACACTGTAGCAAAATGGCTAGGCAGGGTTGGGATGATATTACTATTGCATATTTTGTAGAAGAATGCACAATCATAAGAATCTATGAATGAATAATATAAGAAGCTATTTCTTGTGGATGTAGCCCAAGTTGGTTGAACCACGTAAATCTGTGTGTTACGGTGTTTATATTTTTTCCCGGTTTATGTTAAATCAATTGATCATATATGATTTTGTAATGTTACACATAGATTATAATTTATGACATGATAAATATCAACTATAAACATGGCACATGTAAGTAAAGGGTCTGAGTGATGCACCCCTTCCCTTCAAAACTTCAAAACCTCGGTTCCTGCAACCCCTCTAGATGTCTCATGTGAGACTTCACTTAATTTTTTGGTGATGCAAAAAGCATCAGTGTTTAATTGTTTTGTTGGTATTTGACTGATTAACCCTGAGTCTTCCCTGTTACCACCAACGAATGGTTCTATTTTCGGGACAGAGAAATGTAATTGAGGGGAATGTTTTGGAGGAAAAATAGAGAAGAAATTGAAGAATGGATGGAGAGAAAGCTACAAATATTTTCCAGAGAGAAGAATAGAAACCCTATGTTGAGCGACAAACAATGACTACAAAGGTATGTTTTCACAAATATGCATGAAACTTTATTTGGTGAATTTTCAATTATTTTTATTGAATGGTAAGGAAGGTTAGTGGAGAATGTTGGGAGATATAGAGTTGAAGCCTTGAGAAATTGGACTCCATAATTGATCTGAAAACTTAATATAATAAGTAATAATGTTTCTCGCGCAATAGATTTCTGGTTGAACAATATATTGGGGTTTTATATTACAAAATTTACAGTCGATTGTACCCATTCTTACAACATCGTGGAGATAGACTTTTTCAAAGGTCCATTAAAAAGATATTTGAACGCATTATCTACTTGGATAAAGATGTTTTGTGAAAAAATAATGTTATGACAATGGGGTCTGATAACTAACCCCCTTTGTGCACATAGGGGAACTGGCGGATGATAGGAGGAAGGTATGAGGGTGGCAGGGATGAGTGGAAGGACAAAGGATTTTGAGAGAATATATTGACTCAGATGGAGAGATTCGAGTACTTTTTTGTGGGAAAATTTTTACATACAACAAGAAGGATACTATGGCTAGGAAAGGAGAGGATCATAGAGAATTCGAGGGTAGTGACCACTGCCAAAATTTTTAGATCATACCGTACATAGAGAGAAAAAGCAAATAGAGAGATCCTCAATACTCCCTAGTAGACCAAGGAATTCCATCCCATACCGAAATCTGCGATGAACCGATGACCCCTTGTGCATAATTAAGAATTGAGGCATGAACTAGAACTGAATCAAGAACAATAGTAATAAATATTCAAAATAGTGGGAACAACACAACAAACCAGAGCCATTCAACATCATCAAAGATAAATAGAACGCAAAACATAATGGAAGGGATAGAAAATACGTTGAGGATTCTTGAATTCTATGTAGTTAGGTCATAGGATCCGAAACAACATATGTTTGTATGTGAGACTATATGGAATGCGGAAAACGTCCAAGATGAAGCAACAAAAATCACGTAGTTAGCAAAAACTTTTAGAAATCACACATTGATATGGTATATGAAGTACCAGACAACTACAATGTCCGGAAAATCAAGAAATTTGGTATAAATTGGACAAGCATTGGTGAAGGAATTTAGGAAGCCAAAATTTGAATCTCAATGTATTACAAAGCTAAAGGAAATTAAGAAAGTACAAAACAAGAAAATGTGGTATTTTGACCAGAGATTTAAGGATGTAATGGGTAGGTTAACCTTTTTTATTCTTGACGAACAACACCGATAATGGTTTATAACAGGCCTATTGCCAAAGATCAATTCTCTGTTAACACAAAAAAATGTCACATTGCAGCTCAAATTGTGATGAAATTAGAAGCATCTCCTATAGGAGATGGCACAGGTATGGAGCATGTACAGTTGTTGAAGGAAAATCTCCCTGCGGACAGGTAGATCTCCTCTTGAGAGCTAGACTCTTAACTCTTAAGACAGAAGACGCTTAACGTGGACACTGACTTCCTTTCAGATCTACACAAACTAGTGTATGAGGAGGAAGGAGAAAAGAAGTACCTTTTACCGGTGTTTGTCCCTGCACACTCTGAGTTGAGCTCCAATCTTTCACTCCTCGATGAGCCCTGTAGACAAACAATAGTACAACCACTTCCTACTCTATTGATATTAGCTTGAAATAGATCTATCTATCAGAGACAAGTTCATGTGAGATTGAACACAAACTAGAAAGAAACAAGCCAAGCGTGTCATATGGATGAGAACAATGACGAAAGTAACTTACAACCGTAGATGTGAATGCAGCAGCTTCGTCAAATCACCTTTGTCTAACCCTTGCTCAAACGATCCACGATCCGGATGACAACAACTTCACCGATTACTCTCCTCCAGTTCACTGTGTGTTTTCTATGAGATCATAGGTTTCATGCTTCCAATTCTTCCTCCTTTCTATCATGATAGGGCCTTCTTATATAGGTTTAGAGAGGCCTAACCTATTGAGGTATCTTTAGGGTAAGTTGAGGATTTTCCTCCTTCTGTCAGGGATCTTCTCCTAAGATCATGGCTAGACCAGGAGTTCGAATTCAACTGCCTTCCAAGATTGAAAATATCTTCCCCTTATTCTCCTCAACAGATCAACCGTTGCCCAGAATAGATAGCACTACTTGAAAAAGGCCATTAGAGCGCTATAGCGCTCCCTAATAGGCTTTAGGGGGGCACCAACACTTCTAAAATCAATAGCACTCCTCTTGCAAGGTTGTTTGGTGTTATAATGCTCCCTAGCCCTTTATAGGGGAGCGCCAACGCTCCTAAGAGTGATATAGGGGAGCCCTCTCTTCTAAAACCCTAGATTCAATGATTCTTCCAGGTGGTAAGAGGTACTCAACTTCAGTTAACCATTCCTCTTCCTTCAAATCAAGTGTTTGAGGCATTTTAAGTGTCTCCTTAGTGTCGTCATAAGTATGAAATAGGTATCATGGCAGTATGCTTTGCTTGACACTTACGACACTTGTGAGAAATATGTGACACTTGCGACACTTATCAAAGCGAGTAATGTTGATGTGTAACAGATTTCCCCCCAAAGTATGAAGTTAGAAGATGAGAACTGATAACTGAAATACTTTGTAGACTTTCAAGCAAGGGTATAGATGTGGAGAACCTGACAGAAGATGCACAAAAACATCCAACAAATATCATGGCATGTTTCAAACCCAAGGCAGGCATACCTATGCTTGGGTGATCAAGACTTGCAAGATATGGCTGCCATAAAATACACTGCGGATCCATAATAGTATTGATAAAAGGTATAGCCACCAAGGATACAGTGTGGATCTATACTCCGATGACCTAAACTAATCGTAGCCATGAAGAATACACAGTGGATCTACGAGATGACAAGACATAGCCACGACCAATACAAAGTGGATCTATGTAAAAGTATATGTGTCATTATTCAAGAGAAACTCCTTCGCAACCTAGGCAAAGTACATATATAAGTGATCACTCAACCCAGGGTCTTCTTACCGATCCTGATGTAGTATGAATCTAACCATGTGAATAGATGTCCTGATGTCGAACATGGCAGAAACCACTTGATTACCGGTCAGTGATGTAAACCGTTAACAAGCACGAGGGAGATCACCATTAATGTCAATGATTCCCAAGGTACCCTAGTACATTCCAATGAATGTGAATGGATGAGCTGGAGTCGAACATCCGTGGAATCATCCGATCAAAGTTCAATGATGTAAACCTGTTGTCGGATGTGAGGAGGCCTGCCATTGGGGCATGCAGGTCCCAAAGTACTAAGTGGTTTCTAAGTCTAATTCATGGATAATGTGTTGAAGTCGACAGGAATAGGCTCGTCGAAGAAGGGCCTTGATGTATCCCCCATCAACGACATGAAATGAAAATAGAGATGTAATTGGCAGATCAAATGAACATGGAATGACACAGGTATTGAGACAATATGTTTGTGATGGCTGACTCACGAGATGGATACTTCCCTTGAATACTGAGGCACGACAACAGAAACATGACATGGACCAAAACTTGATGATGTAGTGGATGTTGTGACTTACGTCGGGTGACTCAAAGGATTGGCTCAGTGCAGAGGTTCAGCAGATTATAATGCGTGCAAAAGACAAAGTGTCGTGTTCAAGGGCGACTCTAAGAATTACTTGGTAATGTTCTCAAGAGACTGCTTGGCTTGCTTCTTTCAAATTTTCCCCCATCCAGATAGACAAGTACCTCTTTTTAATTTAACGATCTCTGGGAGGGTAACACATGCTCGATATAACTCACCTTCAGTAAGTTCCTCTTCCTTTGTTTAACAAACTGGAAGAAGTAAGGGTTCGATCCCGTATGGGCCTGTTGATGTTTGTTTTAGCGAGTCCAAAGACAGAAAACTCAAAGGTTTTTCATGATTATAGAGTATGGAGAAACACTTAAAAGAGAACTCTCTCAGTTCCTTTTTTGTACAGCTAGTCTCACGAGGCCGAAAAAGAGATAAACTACCACTCGAAAGATGCCCTTTCGAACCTTTTAACGAGTGTGAAAGGAAGTAAGATCACTCGACGATCTTTTCATATTTAGAGAGTCTGAAAAGAGTTTAAAGGCGACTCCAGGGGATTCCTTTTTCGTGTGTCCATACGAGTCTGAAAAAGAGATAAAAGTCTACCCAGTGCGTTCTTATATTCTTGAGCTTGAGAACGAACTAAGATTGTGCTCATGGATGTGACAAGGTAAACAAACAATCAGAACTACTTTGAAACCTATAGTGTCAAAACTGCAATCCAGAGGTTTAGTGAGGCCATTATATTGTGAAAGAAACCGACAAATAACTATACCTTATAAAAAATGGAAATTTATAAATAGTAATACAAGAAAAATCTTCATTTACCATTTCATTTGCATAAGGATTTGTAGCAGTGGAGATTCTCATTTTGGAGGTGGATCTTGTTTTGCTTGATACCGAAGCTACGGTTGACTGTTTCTCTCACCATTTGGACCAGGTAGATCTTCATCTTCCCTTCTTTCAATTACATGGTTCGATATTTGTTTTCACAACAATATTTAAAAAAAAAAACGAAACCCTAGGTTGTCCCAAAAAAGATCAAATCGGCCTCTATTCAAAACGATGGGAAAAATACATTTGTTTTCAAAAATGTTTTTAGAGGGTGGTAGCATAGATGCCAATGCCTTGATACTTAAGTAGAGAGGTCATTTTTGTTAAGGAATCCATAAGAAACTCAAAAATATGCCCATGCAGCCATTATGAAAATTATTTTAATTTTAAAATGTTTTATTGTTGCATATTGATTATTGAGTAATAAAAAGAGGGCGTGGTCCCTTTTGAACAGTATGGGCAATTGATTTCAAGTTTTTTATTTACTTAAGAAATTGTCAAAAAATTGAATAATGAAATTTTTGTTTTTTCTTTGTTTGTAGGTGATTTCGGTGACGACCATGATTGAGTGGAAGGAATGGGAGCATGAGAAGATTTTCCTTCAACAGAAACTGGTGACTCCACTGGGGACATTGACTTCCTTTCAGATCTACACAAACTAATGTATGAGGAGGAAGGAGAAAAGAAGTACCTTTTACCAGCGTTTGTCCCTGTATGCTCTGAGTTGAGCTCCAATCTTTCGCTCCTCAATGAGCCCTGTAGACAAACAATAGTACAACCACTTCCTACTCTATTTATATTAGCTTGAATTAGATATATCTATCATAGACAAGTTCATGTGAGATTGAACAAAAACTAGAAAGAAACAGGCCAAGCGTGTCATATTGATGAGAACAATGACGAAAGTAACTTACAACCATAGATGTGAATGCAGCAGCTTCATCCAATCCCCTTTGTCTAACCCTTGCTCAAAAGATCCACGATCCGGATGACATCAACTTCACCTATTACTCTCCTCCAGTTCACTGTGTGTTTCCTATGAGATCATAGGTTTCATGCTTCCAATTCTTCCTCCTTTCCATCATGATAGAGCCTGCTTATATAGGTTTAGAGAGGCCTAACCTCTTGAGGTATCTTTAGGGTAAGTTGAGGATTTTCCTCCTTGAGTCAGGGATCTTCTCCTAAGATCATGGTTGGACCAGGATTTCGAATTCAACTGCCTTCCAAGATTGAAAAGATGTTCCCCTTATTCTCCTCAACAGATCAACCGCTACCCAAAATAGATAGCGCTCCCTCAAAAAGGCCATCAGAGCACTATAGCGCTCCCTAATAAGCTTTAGGGGGGCGCCAACACTTATAAAATTAATAGTGCTCCTATTGCAAGGTTGTTTGGTGTTATAACGCTCCCTAGCCCTTTATAGGGGAGCGCCAGCGCTCCTAAGAGTGATATAGGGGAGCGCTCTCTTCTAAAACCCTAGATTCAATGATTCTTCCAGGTGGTAAGAGGTACTCAACTTCAGTTAACCATTCTTCTTCCTTCAAATCAAGTGTTTATGGCATTTTAAGTGTCTCCTTAGTGTCGTCATAAGTATGACATAGGTATCATGGCAGTATGCTTTGTTTGACACTTGTGACACTTCTGAGCAATATGAGACACTTATCAAAGAGAGTAATGTTGATCTGTAACAACAACGACAGTTGGCTGCATTGAGGATTCAATTGTCAGAGATAATGAAGGAAAAGGAGAACCATGAACATGTTTGGTGTATAACATGTAAGAGCAAAGGCCACATAAAAGAAGAGTGTCCATCCTTTGCGTAGTATATGGCCACATGAGCATCAAACCCATTTGGAGGAGGAGTAGGGTACTACAAGATATCTAAGACATGGGAGCATCATCCAACTACTTTTCCCCTACTGCAGAGATATCAGAGCACCCCGAGGAATTTATTCTGAAATTTTTGGAAGTTAGTAGGACATGATCAGAAAGAGTGTCATGGAGTCGACCTGATGAGAGAGTGCACTTAAGATGCTTAAAAAATCTAGGAGGAAAATATCACAATAGAAGGAGGAATCCCATACTATAACACTCCAAGAGTATTTAGTCATGGAGTACATGGAGATTTCGAAAGAGTTCAAGTATGTGGAGGATTTGGTCGAGGAGGGACAGGACCGATAATTTGTTACAACCGCAATCAATCGAGAAACTTAGCAAGATATTTCCCAAATCCTTCCACAACATGCACATATTACAAGTCCTTGGATCATGCAATATAATACTATCCTTAGTTGATATAAAAGTGGAAGGAAAGAGGGAATGAAAACCAACATCAGAATCAGAATCAAAACCATAACCAGAACTTGCAAATGACAGCTTCTGAAGAACGCAGTGACTAGCCAAAAGTAGCAACCATTACACATGACGATACAAGAACCGAAATAGATGTGAGAAGGAAAGCAAAAGGATTAGAACAATGGATAATAAAAGTAGTTGATCCTAGGCCCACATTTAACCCACAAGAAGAAAGTGAGACTTATTGGCAAGCAAGGAAAGAAATACTAGGACTAGACTTGATATCTTTAACTTCAAAGACAACACCCGTATATGATATGTCAATAGTATATGGAAAAAGTGAAGGAATAAATCGGCAGAATGATATAAGATGGTATAATTGAACTCATCGCATAATATTAATGTATAAATATGATGGTTTTTTAGGATAAGAAGACCCGGGGTAATTAGAATTTGTGTAGACTTCTGAAAATTGAATGGTGCTTGCTTACATTACCCATTCCTGACCCCTTTTTCATATGAAGTATTAAAAAACATAGAAGGACAAGAGGCCTATTTTTTAACTAATGGATTTTGAAGATACCATAAGATAAATATTGCACCTTAATACAGACACAAGATGACATTTTCCATGTAGAGGGGAAGCTATCGGTACACAGTGATTTTGTTTGGATTAAAGAATGTACCTGTTGTATTTTCTAGAGTGGTTGTTGCCACATTTAAGGAGTTTATTCATCACTTTCTTGAAGTATACCTAGATGATTGGGTTTTCTTTATCCTATTGAAATATAACATAGAAAATCTATGGTTGATTCTTAATCGGTGTAGACAATGTCATATTTTGTTAAATTTTAAAAAATGTATGTTCGACGCACCATTCGAGATACTATTAGGATATGTAGTATGCAAGTAAGGTATGTTAGTTGATCCAGCTAATATAGAAATAATTGTTAATTTACCACCTCCTGAATCCATGCGAAAGTTGAGAATAGAATTGGGTCATATAGGTTACTACCAAAAATTTATTAAAGGCTATGCGCAGATTACATGAACAATGAAAATTTATTGAAGAAATAAGCTAAGTTTCAATGGAACGAAGAATGTTGGAATGGTCTGGATATATTAAAATAGAAGTTAGTAACTTTTCCCATTATAGTATTCCCAGATTACTAGAAGGAGTTTCATGTCCATTTGTATGCATCATTAATATCACTCGACACAGTACTATCCCATCCAAAGGAAGGCACGTTAGACCATTCGATCACATGTGCTAGTAGGACGTTATTGACTACTGAGAAAAATTACACGAGGACAGAAAGGGAGGGATTGGAAATGGTGTATGGTTTGCAGAAGTTTAGACATTATCTATTAGGATCCCATTTCAATATTTATACATATCATTCTGCACTGAGATATCTAGTGATAAAATCAGTGTTGGGGGTTCCGAGGATGCAGAGACGGATGTTACTATTCTAGGAGTGTGATTTTGAATTTATAGTGAAGCTAGGTAAACTGAATGTAGGACCTGACCATTTGTCGCAGATTCTAATAGGAGAGGATGTAGGTAATTTAAATCATATCTTACCCAATGCACAACTATTTTAAGTTAATATGCTAGATGATCAATTTTACGAAATTATTCAATACTTAACCACATGAATGACTCCATATGATATGACATTATCCCAGAAGAAAGAAATAGTGGTTAGATCAGTCTATTACTAGCTGATCGTAGGAAACTTGTATAAATTACACATCGATGGGATACTACGACAATGTGTGCTAGAACATAAAAGACCCATTATTTTAGTAGACACACATGAGGTAATTGTAGGAGGAAACTATGTAGGAATCGTGACAATGAAGAAGATCATGTGTGTAGGGATATGGTGGCGTACACTCCATGAGGATGCGAACGAATATTGTCAGAGATGTGACTTTTCTCAGAGAGTAGGAATACCATCACGAAGGGATGATATGCCCTTGAATATACATGTTACCTTACAAGAATTTTACAAATAGGCAGTGGATTTTTTCGGACCTATTAACCCACCAACGAGAAGAATAGGATCTAGATACATAATTACCACGACAGACTACTTGACTAGATGGGCAAAAGAAAAACCTATTACATATTATGGTGCAGAGATAGTTGTGTGATTCTTGTTTGAGAACATAGTTACAAGGTTTGGGTTTCCTAAAATAATTATGATAGATCAAGGGACTCATTTTATTAACAAGAAAATTGCAACATTGACATAATAGTTTCAGGTACAACATCGAAACAACAATCCATATTACCCGTAAGCAAATGGAACGGTGGAATCATTCAACAAGATACTGGAAAATGTGTTGATCAAGGTGTACAATGTAGGGAGGGATGACTGAGATTTAAGGATCCCTGCAACACTCTAGGATTATAGAACTACAATAAAGAAGTTGATAGGACAAAACCCCTTTAAGTTAGCATTCAAAAAATGTGTAGTCAATCCCATCGAATTTATTATACCAAGTCTATGCATTGCAACAATGATAGATCTTACGGATTCCAATGTAGTAGAAGAAAGGATATCACATTTATTAATACTAGAGAAAGATCACTTGCTTGTAGGTTTCCATTAGAAAGTATAGAAGGAATGAGAGAAGGAATGGCATAATAGACACATCAAGTAGAAGAAGTTCCAGACATGGGATCTCATACTTCTCTATGAAAACAAGTTCTTACAACACCTAATAAATTTCAGGACACACTGGTTAGGGGCATATATGCTCAAATATGTGACTAACAGAGATGTTGTTCAGCTGGAGAAATTGGATTGACAAGTCATGGAAGGACTAGTGAATGGGATCTGACTAAAACTATAGAGCTGTGATTGTACTTCCATGCACTAGAGGAGTTGTGTTGTCTAAAATTTTATCATAGTGTACTATAGGCAAGAAAAGATAAAAAAAGAACAAAAAAAGTAATGAAAATAGGAAAAAGTATGAAATGGCAGAGGTCATATGTTGACAAAGTAAATAAGTTTTGGTTATGCATTGATAAGAGAAAAATAGGTACAAGGAAACACAAAGGAAGGAAACCAAGCTACGCCAAAGGGAGCGATAGTGAAAAGAGACATGGTTGCGCAAATGATACCTAAGTAGCATTCAACACACTACATGACGGGACGCGCAATCAAGAATTATCATAGCAACAAAGAATTGGTGTCATGTAACATTAAATATAGAAGACCTCAATTAATGGTCAAATCGAAAGGAGAATCCACCAAAGGTACAAAGTAATGGAACAATAAAGGAAACCATTAGTGAATTAGATAGAGATTTTAGCTGCGAAAGGGCACTGTCATTGACAATGCAACATAAACATATGTAAAGAAGCATGTAGTCATAATTAAAACTAATAGGAAAAACATTTGAAATTGACTTCAATCTAAAGACAACGAGAACGAGTGTGACGAAAGTGTGTATAGGATGGTCGATCCAAACTAGATCCTACCATGGAATTTGAAAATTCGTGGGATTCGACTGCAAGTAAAATCGACTGAGAGTAAAAGTAAGATGCATAGATCCAACTCGCTATAAAATAATTCGAAGGGGTAGGCCATTGGTTCTTATCCATTCGAGATAGGAAGAAGATTTGAGTGTCCGATAGAATCTGAGCATAGTGAAGAGAAAGAACATAGGGAAGAGGATTGAAGTAGATTATAACATAGGACAATGGAACCACCTAAAGCCATAGTACAAAGTTTTCATTAGACTACAATACTAGTGTAGGAAGAAGTCCCATGAATAGTAGTAATCGACCCTAGGCTAGAAAACTATCCCAGAACCGGACTGGACAGAACAAAACGAAACATACAAGCACGACAAAAGCACAAAACAACCAGAAACACATCAAGAAGGAGCACATGAACATTGATAATAGGGAAGCATGGATTTATGTGCATTAATAACCTTGATATGGTGATAGTTATGATACTCGAGAAACAAGAAAACCATCTACTCAAATTATAGAGGGAAGTTAGGAAGTTGTTCCATGCTTATTGAACTCCATTTTTCAGAAAGAATGTCATGAGCTACCAAGCAACGTGCAGACTGAAAGAAACATTTAGTAGTATGACACCTGTAACAGAAAAGGAAACCTTTGAAGCATTGGAAGAAGGACTGAGTGGCTTGGGATGAGCCACAAGTGAGTGTTTGGGGCCTGTTGGAGAGGAATTTTGGATAAGTTTTAGGATCTGCGCCAAAAGGACTTCAAACAGATAAAAGATAGTTAGAATATGGACCAAGATACATTATGGATTGGATGGAAAGGATGTGTGATGAAGTGGATGCAAAGGATGTGCGATGGAGCAATGCAGAGAAGGAAGAAAACAATTATAAACCATAGGGCTTGGGGACATCTTGTGCACTTTGTAACGGGTTTTGGGGACACTTTTCCACTTTTTGTAATGGGAATAACCCTATTTTTATTTATAAATATGTAATAAAGGATATAGGGGGCAATTCAAGAGTGAGAATGTGATATCATACATAGGTTTCAACTGATTTTTGGGTAAGAGAGTCGATCAATAGAATTTTTTTTAGTATGGCTAAGGAGTGAACTTGCACTACAACATAACGAATAGGCAGGGTTGGGATGATATTATTGTTTCATATTTTGTAGCACAGTGCATAGTTGTAGAAAACTATGAATGGATAATATAAGATGCTAGTTGTTGGGGACGTATCCCAAGTTGGGTGAACCACGTAAATATGTATGTTATGGCATTTATATTTTTTCATGTTTTATGTTGAATGAATGGATCATATATGGACCCCTTTTACTCTTACTACATTGTTTATGCTAATGGTGTGATTCATTCTTCCTCGAATCTAGCCTCAACAACTTGGGCCTTATTTACCCCCACACTTACCCTCTACCATCCTAGTGGTGTTTGCATTGAACCCACCACCTATAATTAGTTAGAATATGATGCAGTTATAGGTTTTTTAGTTGATGAGCTTGATCATTGCATCCCTAACCTTCATGTTTTTTTAGATTCCCACCTTCTTGTAATGTAGTTGAATGGTGTGTATCATGTGCACCACCCATGTTTTTCTAGGAAATGTGTACATGTTCAAATATTGGTGTGATATTATCAATCCATTACATTCAATCATGTTCCTAGAAGTCACAATCATTTTGTAGACAACATGCAAACAACATCGTAGACTAGCATTTACAACACGGATCTACAAGATGATAACCATTTGCATCATTTCTAAACTATCACACATGCACACCAGTGCATACCATACATTGTACATTTTTCATTCATCATCACACACATGTATATATGTGTCCATCATGATATTATGTATTAAAAAAACCAAAAATAACATAAGTTGTATCCTCTTGTTTTAGAATTCTGGAAATAAACTGTGTGTGGAGTTTTTGAAACCCCCAACATTTTGACTCGATACTCCACCCATCATCAAGGACTGCTGAAGAAATGAGATATGAAAAGTGCATTGAGGTAAGGGATATATAAAGATAAATATTAATATCAATGTTAGGGAAATTGAACAAACCTTTCATTTATAATTTAACTTTGTAAAATAATGAGAAATATTTTGTTATTATTAATTAATTAAATTAATGTATACAATTTATTAAGTATGTAAATTAAAGTATAAGTTCAAAAGGATTAAAGGTCGAGTGAAATTTAAACAAGAAAATTAAAATTAAAATACTAAAATTATGTTAAAATATAATGAATCAAAAATCATTATTGAATAATAATTCATAATAATTAAAAATAAATAAAAATTAAATAATTATAGGCTAGGAAAATAAGACACAAATAATATGAAAGAAGAATTGAGAAACGAAAAGATCCATGAAAAATGAAATCTCAAATTAAAGTATTGATTATACGAGAAAATATTTTGACATGGGGGGTGTTTTACATAAAAATAATAGAAGAGGAACTAGGGAGGAAAAATAGACGAGGAAAGGGGGAAAGGGGAATCCAAAGGATTTTTAGTTTTATTTCCTGATGTGATGAATGACATGATTCCAAGATTGGATGAGTTTATACCATCTTCATGGTTAAAATTGTTAGGATGTTTTTCAATTTCGAGAGCTTCACATATGACATGAGATGAGTAATAGAGTGTGGAGGCCAAGATTTGGTTATGTTAAAACAAAATTAAATGTTTAGAATTGAAAGAGTGTTAAACAATAGTTGATTTAGAGATGTGATTATGGGTTGTATCAGATATGTGCTCTTTGAGACAGGATTTGAAGGATCCGTCGGTTTTCCCAATATATGATTTTCCACATGGGAAAGGAATATGGTAAACTACTCGACCAAGAATTGGGTAACTTTTTTCCTTGGGGGATTTGAAATATTGTTTGAGGGTTTTGAAATTCTTGAATATGATTTTGATATTCTTTTTAGCAATAATTTTGTATATGTGACGAGTAGTGCCTTGGATGTATGGAAGAGATATGAGAGAAACTCTATTATACATCTGGCATGTCCATCACATGATTAATAATAAAAAAACTAGGGAGCATCCATCCCCCCTCTACTACACATCCCCATTGGATGGTGCAATAAGTAATAAGAGTGTCATGTTCCCTTACGTGAGGTCTCATACGACCTGCTCCTACCCTTTGTAGGATGGAGCACCACTTTGATCACACCTTGACACAATAACCTATATATTGGTCATCCATGATATGGGACCCACACTTTTATACCTTTATTAAAAATATGTATGACCTCCAATAGAGGTCCCCCATCTCTGCCTACACATGATAATATCTAATCATTAATCACTTCGTTGATAAAACAGGGCTTCACAACATTCACACTATTATAATGTTCTTAAGCACTTAACATCAATAAATAGGTCAGATCTAGCAGATCAAGCACTAAGGACATTCATATGGATCAGATCTAATAGTCATACATATCATTAGCACTAAGCATAAGAAGATCTATCTAAACATATCAAAGAACTTACCAAATAACATGTGAACACATCAAGACAAAGCACAAAGCACATAACACAGTGTTTACGTGGTTCACCCCCACCTTGGGGCTATGTCCACCAACTCTTCTTCTTTATTGCTTTCAGTCAATCGGTTACAAGTACAAAGCCATCAAAACTCTTACTCTGCATAGGACATAATATCTGTGCAGCTCTCTAGATCCTTCTTCCTTGTGTTACAACACTAAGCCGTCTATAGTCTCACACAAGGACTTACACTCAGCTCTGCAAGTCTTACTCAGAATGCACAAAGCCCTGATCACGCAGATCCAACCCTTGGTACTTAGACTACATCACATAGATATATTATTCAGTGTCTTCTTACATTGCCTACCCTTCTATTTATACATACAAAATAGGCCTAAACACGGGGAAACCCATGGGCCGACATCCCATTCCCGTTACATATTCCCAAAAACCCAAAAATGATCCAAAAGTGGGCTGAGATCCCATGATCTTCGCTTCGTCTTGTGCTCCTCCTTCGACAGGCTGTCAAAGTCCTAAAATAGGTCAACATGACCAAGAAACTCCCAAAATTTGGTCAAGGGCCAACACTCTCTCTTGATGTTAATGGATAAATGATGTGGGATTTTAGTCTTTATGGTGTCTCGCATACAAATGAATATGTATTACATGGCGTTGAGGTTGGTGTGTTCTAAAACATAACCTGGACAGAGAAAAACTAACCCTATGGTTTTATGAGCCTGTGTTGATATAAAAGGCCAGGGGAAGCTTCCTAAGTATCATTATTTTCGCATCCCTTCACTCGCCTACACAGGTCTAAACATTTGACTCAGACTGAGGACCAGAAAAATGAAACATTCTATGGACGAGATGGAATAACCATGTCAATTGCAAACGCCTAGTCTACCACTTTTATTAAGAAAATAATCAAATCATTAAATGTTCATTAATAATCGGAAAAATGAAACATTTTATGGCCGGATGGAATAACCATGTCAATTGCAAATGCCTAGTCTACCACTTTTATTAAGAAAACAAGGGCAGTTGCAAAGCAACAAGTCCCTGCCAAAAGAAGAAGATAAGATAGATTATAAAATTGTATCTCGCTTATTGTTCATTTTTCTCGGGAATTAGAAAAACCAGAGCTCGCTTCGAGGATAATCTGGAAGCCGTCTATGCATGCTATGATCGATGATATTTGTTTAGAAGAGTGTTCTATTTCAAATTATATTCTGATGATGAACAAAGAACGAGGAATTCCAAACTATACAATATAAATAAATCATAGTAAAAGGTTAATACAGCCTGAGTGGGTCTAATGGTTAAGAACATGTGTTTCCTCTTAAAAGGTCACAGGTTCAAATCCAAAGGGGGGTAGGGTATGTATACCTTCGTAGACTTTCCCCATTTGAAAGGAAGGAATTTTGTGTCTTTGAAAGGAAGGAATTTTGTGTCTGTGAGCTGGAGGGGAATGAGATTAGGAGCGGCGGAGGGGAGATTATGGGGGAGGAGAATGCATCTTTCGCGGACGGAAGGCGGGGAATGAGATTAGGAGCGGAGGCCTCGGGTGATCGCTGAATCTCATAAAGGTTGCGGTGCGCTTAACGGTAAATTTGTACCCTAGTTTAGATATAGTAAACTTGTATATGATTTGATAAACAATACATTAGAGTTACTTAACCTTTGATAAACAATACATTAGAGTTACTCTAACCTTTGAAGTTAGAGAAATGCATGCGGGAGAACGAAGCCATGGTCTATGGCGCAGCTATGCAGGTTGCCATTCTTATCGACTAAGGCAAATTTCATGGAATACCAGCATTCCCACCAAGGAGCAGATTTTCTGGGGTCTTAATTCAAGTATACGAAGGTGAAAGGGCGTGGACTAAGGACAATTGCAATTCGCAGATTACACCAATTTTGGATGTAGATATGAACACAGGGTTTTTGAGTAAGCCATCGGAATTTTGTTTAAGTCATCATCAACCATACAGGAAACCTTCATGCCAATCATAATGGCATACCGCTCGAGAACAATTCAATTGATTTCGGAGGCGAGCTAGCATCAAGAATGATTCGATTTCCAACGCATTGCTAGAACAGGTACAGGGAAAGCAATGGCTCGCCCTCGGATTTTGTTTGATCCCCGTTTTATCGTACTCTGCACAGTTCTTGGCGTCCCTATTCTGTTATTTTAACACCGAATTGAATTTGATCTTTGCGGGGTTCTTGGATTCTCTGGAGGTTCTATGAAAAATGGTCGCTTCTGCTAGCTTGGATTTTGTGGGTATAACGTAACCAGATTAATGGCACCAATGGCATTCTCAACGTTTCTGCAGAAGGTTTGGTCCTTGCAATGCACTTTGGGAATCTCCTGAATCCCTCTAGGAATGCATATGCTCAGGTCGATTTGGAATTCTGATGTTGCCTGCCTGCAGGAAGCGAAAAAGTGAAAGTGAGGTAAGTAAAGTGTAATTTTTTCACAGTAAGGTGTAATTAGATATAGCAATTATCTTTTCATCGGGGTTTGGGGCAGCCTCAACCTCAGACTCTTCCTAGCAGTCGCCTCCCCACCCCTCTTCTTCATGGGGGCGTACATTTTTGTTTCTATGCTGCTGGGTTCTGTTATGCTATTATGGAAGTTTTGAAGTTTCAGCTCCTGCACAGAGCTAACGAGAAGGCAAACAATGTTAGAAGAATCAGGAGCATTGTATGGATGAAGAAAAGTTGCGAGATAGTCATGTAAAGATGAAGAGAAGCTTCCAGGGCATGTGGATTTTGGGCCAGCCATGTTCAAGATGGTTGACATACTGACATGGCACAGTCCATGCACTGGAATGGCTCACAGGCACAGTCTAAAAATCCAAATCGTGGCATAGTCCACGCACTGGAATGAAGCACAGGCACGGTCGAGGCTATGGACGAGGAGGTCGTGTAGGCAATGGATGGGCATGGATGGTCATGGCCGCTTCTGGTGAAGGAGGTGGCGGTGGCGGTGGCAGTGGCATTGGCGCTCCTGCTACAGCAGCTAAGCCAGAGGCTGGTGGACCGCAGCCAACAATGGGTGTGGTGGTGTTACCTGTAGAGGCTCCCATTGAGCCGGCGGGGGCTGGTGATAAAAGGTGCATGACCAGAACAGCTCTGGCAGCAGCGGGGATTCTGAGTTTTAGTGGGTGCTATGGTGTTATTTGCAGCAATCACCGAGTGGTATCCGCTATTTGAAAGGGGTTATTTATTGTAATTACTCCATCACTAATGTAGGTGGACAACTCACATTTTAGAGTTGTGGCAAGTGTCTTTAGTCTGTGACAAGTGTAGGACATTTGGCAGTTTACCAGAGAGCCATGGCAATGGGTTATGTACTATGCATAATGAATTTTCGAAACTTAAATATTAATGTTAACCTGAAAGGTTAGCATTAATTCATTTTGCTTCTTTCTTATCTCATTACTAAATTTCAACCAATTTCAACCCACTAGCTTCTTAAGTTTGAAGCCAGTTTGAAATGTTTTTCCTCAATATGAGGCCAAATAAGACCCCAAAACTAAAAACTTAACTAAAAACTTAAGACAAAATTTAAAATACAGTTAGACAATTACCAATTTCAACCAATAAGTTTTCAAAGTTTGAAGCCAGTTTGAAATGTTTTTCCTCGATATGAGGCCAAATAAAACCCCAAAACTAAAAACTTAAGACAAAATTTAAAATACAGTTAGACAATAATATGAAAATCTTAAAAATTGAGCGAAAATTCTTAGTTTACGTGCATTAATAATTGAAGTATGAAAAATCGATTACTATTAGTCCCTACCGCCGGCAGGGACTAATAATGAGATTATTAAATGCTTATTAACAATCTTAATGACGACAATCTTATGATATAGTAAGAGTTGTCATTATTATAAACAATAAGAATAGAGCTTGACGAAGACAACTACGTAAAGAGGCCCCATTGCGCTGAAAATGCAGCGAGATTCAATGTTTTTACTAGACGGTTTGTTTTCTCAAATACGAGGAGCTCCGGTCATTCTACATCATCGGACCGCCTACTTCCTATACCTGAGCGACTGAGCTTTCATGAATCTTACGAAGGCAACTCATGGTAATAGAGCTACCGACTTCATGAACGAACCAATGAGATCACCGTCCAATACGTGACAGAATA
>ML828901.1:0-10670 GCA_009831015.1 Picea engelmannii
CGTTTTGTCTTAAGAGCAATTGAATGGTGGTTTAGGCATTGATTGAGTAAAGTGTTGATTGGTTACTTTGAATGCCACATTGTTCCAATATTTATTGGTGAAGTGTTATAAATTTTCATTGCTATTGATAAACATTGACTTCGTCAACATTTATTAACATATTTCTTATATATTATTCAGATAATCATTTATTGCATGAAGTACTAACCCATTGAAATATAGCTTGCATATATCAGTTTGCTATTGCTTTGTTCCAGGCAGGTGTTCTTCAATTGGGGATTTACTTTATCATTGGCTTTTTAGCTGGGATTCTTTGCTCAGTGGTGACTTGTGAGGGGGGGGATTCTTTATCCTTGTCTTAATATCCTTTAGCCTCCTCAAAACCCCAGGTCGTCGGGGACGTATCCCCTGGGCCTAGCCTCCCTAAAGAGAAAGAGCCTTCCCATCGTGGTGACATTGGGTGGCAAAGGTTCTTCTTACGCTAGTTTGGCCTTCTACCCTTTAGCCTTTTCTCATAGCTACAAACTGTGCGATAACAATCACCAACTCTTAAGAACTTCAAGGGTGATTGCAACTAGTACTACGGTTGCAACTGCAATTGATACTGTAACTGGTTCTGAGACTGCAACTACAACTACAACTTAGGGTTTTATGAGGAAACCCTAATTTTTCAAACTTCAAATTTTGAAATTCTTATCCAGGGGATAGATGCGCTGAGCTGAGGCGAGTAAGCTGGTGTAGTCAGATTTCTGAAAATCGAACTTTTACCCCCTCAAACTTGACCATCGGATTTCTGGACTGGTGCTTCTGGTTTTTCTGGTACTTCTGTTACTCTGGCACGTTTCTAGATGGTTTTGGGGCTGAAATACTTCTTCAATAAAAAGCCCTAATTTGCATGTACGACAACAGTGACGTTTTTCACTTTCTCTTGTGAAAGATGCTCTCTTCAGCTTAGCTCTGAAACCATGTTAAGGTTTAAACTATTATTAGAGTTCTTTGCATTTCACTAGATAACAATAGCATAAGATAGGATCACTGAGAAATACACAATCACAAGAGACACATCATTTATCCTGGGAAACCCTCATGGGGAAGAAAACCCAGCAAAACCTCCTTATTATAGATAGCCAATACAATGCCAAGAGATAACTCAAACAAATACAGAAAGTCCTCTCCCAAGAATGCGCCTCTCTCTCTCTCTCTCTCTCTCTCTCTCTCTTCTTCAACTGCAGCTCCGAAACTTGTCTCTCAATGAACAAGTGAGTGTGTGTCTAAGTGAGGCGCTAGCCTCCTTATTTATATAATTCTGGCACGTGTGGAAGTGTCTCTTCACTGGTAGGGCCGACTTCTTCTTCTAGGTGGTTATAACCACCTTTAATATATTCTGGGGCCGACTTCTTATTCTGCCTATTACAATTATACTTTAACCAATCTGCAAAAGTGGATTTGGTCTTTTACAATAGCCGACATGATCAATCCGCAATAGGGGATTGATCTAATGAATAATTCCACAATAATAATTAGAATACACTTTGCAGTTACATTATTTCAACACTTGCATGCAGCAGACCGAGCTATATCCATCTTGCATGCAGCAGATCCAAGCTTATTGCAGCAGATCCGAGCTATATCCTTCTTGCATGCAGCAGATCCGAATTGCATGTGTTGTCTAGGGATAGGGAGACCTAGTGGGAACAGATTTCATCAAATTCCGAGGAGCATAGCTATTAGATCTCAGTTTTCTGTTGGTTCCGACAATTGTATGCAACATTCCTTCCATGCATGCAGTAGATTCGACTTGCATGTTGCAAATCAACCGATGCATGTTATAGATCGGTATTCTACTTGTCTTCCTTGGTATTGTAGGATAGTTTTATCTTTGTTACAATC
This sequence comes from Picea engelmannii, assembly GCA_009831015.1. Taxonomy (NCBI): domain Eukaryota; kingdom Viridiplantae; phylum Streptophyta; class Pinopsida; order Pinales; family Pinaceae; genus Picea; species Picea engelmannii. The sequence continues at coordinate 1,891 of ML828901.1, forward strand.
TAATTGAGGCATTCTCAGATTCATTTCAAGTATTTCCATGTATTAGCATTTGTTGTTATTTAATAAAATGCAATGAGTTATTTATGGATCCAACAATGCCATGCATGCTACGCATGAGAACATAAAACTAAACAAACATGTCTAAAAAGTTAAAACCCAAGAAACACATCCAGAAACCCCCAGGGTATCAGATCTGCAGCAGAACATCCAATAGTAGCAGTAAATATCCATATCCGAGGATCAGGGATACTTCATAGCAAACAGTCATCAATAATATGAGTGAACAACAGCCTTTATCTTCGTTAACAATTCTGGTTGCATCAAGGGTTTAGTGGGGTGAATGCCTCTCATAAAACCCTTCTCTAATATCCCAAAACATCCCACAAAAAAGGTGTAACAGCCCTGAAACAACAGAAATATACCAGCAAAAAATGTTGTGGCATCCCTAGCATAAATGTGATCAACAGCCCAGCAAAATGAACAGTCCTTCACCAACAACTCTTCCTCCCTTGTACTTGAAAATGACAATGTCTTTGTCTTTCTAGGGGGATCTCTCTCCACTTCAACTTCTGATTTTCAAGTGAGGTATACTTCTTCTTTTATAGCTCTTATATCTCAACTCATTTACAATAAAATGCTATTGAGAAGACTCTAGAAAGTCTTAGATTCATCTTTCCTTCAATGAAAAATATAAAAGAAAGTTCTAGAAATCCCTTGGAAGTGGGGCATCTCACCAAATTAATCCTTTATTTGATCTTGAAGAGGTCAACATAGCCAAGTGTCACTTTCACATGCTAGACGTCCTCCTAAAAAACTGTTTTTCTCAATCTTTATGCCATTCTAGAGGCTTCTTCATGGAACGCCTCCTTCAATTAGGGACAATACACCATAAATAAGATTTAATAATTGTCTTCTAGAGGCTTCCAAGCAAGCCACTCCACCAATTATGGCTTCAATGCTACTTTAATAATAATTTTATGAGTAGATGTGCTATGTGTGGGTTATAGTGAGGGGTAGTGTCATTCCATTGCCATGAATGCACCCAAAAATTTCCCTAGATGGTGGACGGCTCATTAAAATTTTAAATAAAGTGTAATTATCCTTGTAGAGGGTTTAGAATGCCACATGTCTTCATTATGTGAAGGGAATCCCATCAAAGAGCCATATAAAGGATGCCAATGTGTCAAATCATGCCTCCAAATATGTAGAACATGTCTCATGAGGTGTGAAAGGTGCCCATAAAGATAATTATGCCTCCAAATATGAAAATATGCCTCAGGGAATGTGAGCATGCATCAAAAGTATCCTCAATGAAAGATTAAGCATCCAAATGTGTGATAAGGGCTCCAAAAGGTGAATCTTGGTCACATGTGCAAATCTGCCTCCAAATATGTGAACTCAACATTGAAACACGCCTTAAAAGATGTGAGTATACTCCAATCTTATGAAAGAGAAGACAAATCCAAGCTGCCAACAAGCATATGTCCTGATACAATTCAACCAAAAAAATGCAAAATAGATTTTGCATTTTTCTAGTGGTAACAAGTCCTAATATTTTATAATTGATTTTCTTGATAATATCACATTGCTAAGTTATTTTAAAAAAAATGTGCCTAATTTTCTGTCTATCTGTTCCAAAAGGCAGAAGTTGGATAATCTAATATTAATGCCACCTTCAAGTGCATAACAAGTAATCGTATTTTGTGGCTTAGAGATAGATTCTTAGGACTGAATTGGATTTCAAGTTGTCTTTGCCATGCAATTATAACTAATGAAAATTGGGTAATTCACTCTTTATTAGGAAAATTGATTCCTTAAGCATTTTTTCTTGTATGTGTTATGTGTTGATCATTAAATGTACTTTATGAATCACTAATGTTGATCCATCACTATGCACTAGATTTGGTTAACATCTCAGGGGAAATACAAAAGAAACAATTTTGTATATGTGCTTTTCTACCTTTAAGTTCAGATGTTTTTTTTAATACAAAGTACTCCATTCCTTCATGTGTATGTGTGTATGTCTGTTCAGTAATATATGCAAGCATACAATCTACTACCTTTTACAGTAAAAGCAGTTACTTGCACTTATCAAATACAAACAAAGAGATGATTTGCATTGTTTCAAAGATTTTTATTAATGTTGCAATATAGATTTGAGGTTTGAGTGATCTTTCAATAATTTTAAATTATTTACTCTTATTTGCAAATAAATTTTATCAAAAAAATGCAGTTCCCAACTAACTATTTCATAAAAAAAATTGCTACTCAGTAGTAGGAATGAAACTATAATTTAGACCATTATTGTCCAAGTCATGGGTTGAACTTGTTTGTTCCAAATTGAGATGCATAGATGCGGTGTTGTTTTGTTTTTTTGTAATAGATACTTATTTATGCATATATGCACACAGCCTATTCTCTCCTTTATGGGCACCTCCCTTAACAATTTTAGAAACTTCACAATATTTATCCCCGATAAAATGTACAATTTATGAATATTAGGTAGCTTTATAATCCCTAAATCATGGAACCTAAGTATATGAAGCTTATAATATTCAATGAGAAAGTAAACATAAGAAAGCATTTGTATAGGCTTGAGGCGATATAGAATGCTTGAAACTGTGAATATCAACAAAAATATTTGAGAGTTTTTCTTTATTTTTCACGGGATTACATGACTGGTATTATAATATGAATGTGACTTATTATATATTGGCCTAGATTTATTAAATATGTATTTAAGAAAAAATATGCATATTTAGAAGTTGGGCCATGACATTTAGCTACTCAAGTGATATAAATTAGGCCAAAAAGAAAAGTTTTATCTTGAAAGAAATAACACAAATACAAAACTATGTCATTAACTAAATAATATTGTAAATATGAGTGGTAGATAAACCATGATATCCAGCCTTGACAAACTAGTCCAACTATACAAATTGTTATAGAATATGAATAAAGTGTGTGACCTGTTATCGCGCAGTTTGTACTTTGATAGAAGGGAAAGGTAAATGAAGACAAATTGGCGTAACGGGAGACTATCCTATCACTGTCACCTCAATAGGATGTCTCTTTCTATTTAGGGTGGTAGGCCCAGGGGAGACATCCCCGGTGACTTGGGGTTTTGAGAAGGCGAAGGATGAAGGCCAAGTAAAAGGTTCTCTCTCACAAGTTACCACCAATCATAAAGTCTGGTTAAACAACCAATAAAGAGATAATAAACCAGAAGTGTACCTACCCGAAACAAAGCAACATAAAACTATATTTGCAAGAGCACTTGTTGATTAGCACTTCATATAACCAAAGACTTTCTCAATAAAAGCAATTGACTAATATATTGATGAAGTAAACAAAGATGTGTAGCAACAATAATTACAAGACAATACTTCACAATTAATGCCTTAGAAAAGCTTCAAAATGAGCAGGAATGATCAATCATCAATGTCATAACACCAACATTCATCAGAAGCAAATAAAGCTATGCATTAGTCAATCTTTTTAATTTGCTAGAAGCTTTAAATGCTGCAAAATGTGGTTGTATCTTACTTGAGTAATAGCAGCAATAATGTTAGTAGATCAATCTAACCTAGGGTTAGAAGGCGTTAGTAGTTTGTTCAAAGATTTAGATGTTTCAAGGTTGTGATTAAAAAAAACGCTCAAGAGAGAGAGGTCTTAGACTAGTGTTTTCTTAGGGAAAATAGAGTCAATAAGTGGATGCAAAATTTGAAGGAGCAAGATGATATTGGGAGAGCCAAAGACAAGAGGAGTTGATGGATGAAGTGTTGGGAAGCCAAGGCTTCAACCACCAAACCCTAGGGGAAAACGACTACTAAGGTGTAGGCAACCCTAGGCCTTAGTAGAATTTCCTCCTTTAACTCAACAACGAAGTAAAAAACGGCTAGGATGAAGTGGAAAATGCTAGGGTGTTGCAATTTCAAGGCCCTAGCAATGGCTTCAAGAAAATGGCTCCTTGGCACAATCTAGTAGGTGAATAGCAAATTAGAACAAGGACAATAACATGTGCTTGATTCCCTAGGGTTTAGGCTAGCAATTTCATAAGCATTAGCAAAATGCAAAGTGTTGTCGTCCTTATACACACTTGCAAACGTTAGCTAAGTCCTGCTCACATAGTGTGTCCTTGGAGGCACGATGCCTAGGTTCAAAGTCCACGCTGTCACTTTGACTTGAACCTCTTTTGTCTAGAATTACTCCTAGGGAAGCCAAGGGGGGTAGACCCTAGTTTCTAGATGAGATTTAGAATTTAAGTTGTAGGAGTTGTTTTCAATTAGTTAAAGGTTTGGGAAAAATCTAGCCTATGATGCAATGTCAACAATGCAAGGTGCCACAATTAATATATCAAGCAGACCTTTTCCTAGGACAACTAAGACTAGTGCCTAAGATTAGGCAAAGGGGTCAACTAAGTTTAAAGGTGGTTGATTACACAAGGTTACAAAGATTACAACTAGACTAGATACAAGCTAGATAAAAAAGTACAATAAAGAATATCTAAAGATTACAACAAAGTTACACTAACATAGATACAAGGCACCAACTAACAATTAYTTGTATGTGCAGGAATTTAAAGATATTCAAGAGGAATCATTCAACAACACCCCAAGCCYAGCATGCTCACAATAGAGTGTCTCCTCAAAGGGATGCACTACTCTATTGGACTGCTCTCAATGGCACACAAAACTCACTCAAGACCCAACAAGATAGTGCCTCCAAGAGGATGCGCAACTTCTTGAGGGATCACACCAAAAATATGAACACCACTTTAAATGAAAGATGCTTGAAAGGAAAGGTGTCCCAAAACACAAATATGACCACTTAGATGGTTAATCCACAAAACATAAATTAAACCTGCATGTAAATGTAAAAGTGAAAGAGTGCTTGCAAGTGTAAATGTAAATCACCAAAAGATTAGTTAAATAGATTTCCCAAAGTTGTGGATTAAGGATTGATTAAAGTTTTATTAAGTGAGGTTTCAATCCTAGCTAAATGTCAACCCAATACTCCCCCCACTTGTTACAAAGTAACTGTTGGGTGCTCAAAAAGTATGGCAACTAGGCCTTCCCTAGCTCCACAGGTCAGCCCAAGGGAAAAGAGTACTCCTGGAAAATGACATTGAGTGCCACGAGACCGTCCCCGGCCTATCACCTTTCGTTGCTTCCTCTAGTACTCTTTTAAATGGAAAATATGGGTCAGTAGAGGTGTCCTATTAAGTCTAGTTGGTTATTAGGTCCATGGACTAAGTGTTTTTAGGTGTTTAGGTGTGTTAATGTGAGTTTTACTTGCCTGAAAAGTGCCAAAAAGGGTCAATACCTAAATTTAAGAGCAACAAGTAATGAGGTTCTAGATTGTTAGATTATTGCATGTGAAGCACATAGAGAACTTGAAGTGAATGTTGAAATGAAAGAGAAAGCTTTACACCATTTACATGCCCATATGTGTTTTCAAATTTGAAAGATAGATGTTTAAGAAATAAGAGCTTGCAAGTAAAGAAATAACCAAGCACAAGATTTACTCCTATGCCTCCATGGGCCTAAACTAGCATTTAATTATGTGTGAGATCTAATACTAGATAATTTTAACCATGAGCATAAGCATATTAGGCATCCACAACTAAGTTAGTCCTACTATATGGGGTTAGAAAATAAATAAAAAAAGAAGAAGGAAAAGAACTAAGCTAAAACTAAAACAACCCTAGCCACACAACCTTGTCCTAATGACAAGTGGGGCAAAGAATGAAAAATTGCAGAAATTTAAACATACACCTTAGCCCTATGATTTTGGGGGGTGTCTTTGCCAAACTCTCACCCAAGATGTAGGCACTAATACTTTACAAAAAACAAAAAATGAAAACAGACACTTAAAACAAGAAGGAAAACCACTTGGGGACCCCCTTTGGGCTTGCTTACAATTCTTAGAAAGATGGAGAAAAGAAGGGGTTTTTGTTACCACATCAAAAGGGGGGGCCTTTGGAAGTGTGTTGTGACTGAAAATGGGCAGCATATACCCTTGTCCTGGCGAGAACCTGCAAAAACCAGCAAGCTATTGCTTGTTGGAAATGCTACAACACACCCAAAGATGTTAATAATTTTTTTTGTTTTGAAACCGAAAATTTCTGCATAAAAAACCAGAAAAATTATGTGTTTAAATGACCTATCTAAGAGCGTTAACAACCAAAATCTGAATGATACAATAACATAAAATGAAATGGAAAAGTTTATGAAGTTTTAGTAAGTTATGAGGGTAGATCATTGCTCAAATCTATCCCAACAAAGCTCTTGAGATAACCTGCAAACTTTGAACAAAACGTGAGACAAGAGTAGATAATGGATTGCATAAACCAATAACACAACAAAGTTTATATCATTATCAAATACAAAACATTTAGGCTAACAACTACACTATTGCTAAACCTAGCTAAGCAACCTAGTTTACCAAAGCAAACTACTCTATATTCCACAAAAATATTCAAAGAAACCAATCACCTCATATGAATGGAACACCAAGACACAATCTTGTACTCCACGATTCCTCCAAAGTATTTCTCTATTACCAAAGGGAGAGGTTGCAACAACTAATTGCTCCAAGCTTTCCAAGAACAAAATGGAATGGAATCAAGATGAACAATGAGAGAGAGAGAGAGATGATAATAAAATGGTAGCATAACAATACTCAAGAGAATGGTGAGAAATGAGTGAGGGAGGGGTTCTATTTATACCTTGAGAGGCAAAGAGACCCCTATTAGATCATTTCCAAGTGTCAAAACCCAAGCTAAAGATGAGATCTCAAGGAGGGAGGGAACAACTTTTAGGGTTTTGCTTGGATTGGAAAGGTGGAAGTGTGGTGGAGTGGGTGGGACACACTCCAAGGGTGACGTGGGAGGATAGGAAGGGCATACCTCATGAGGGAGGGGCCCACAACTTAAATATTTTTAAGTTGTAGCGTTTTTACATGGAAGGGGGGCGCAAAGCCCTATAGGGGCGTGAGGGGATGAGTGAAAGGTGAGTCTAGGGGGTGTAAAAATGTTAGGAGATGGGTTTGGTAGGTTAGGATATGTCTTTCTCATCATTGTTCACCTTTACTTTCATCCATTTACTCAAAAATTACAAAAATGACATTTTTCCTATGCCATGACTTAGCAATTAAATTTATTTATTTTTCTGACCAAGACTCCTTGTGGACAAACATCTAGCAAAAGTTGTCCGATTGAGCTGAAACTTGGTCCAAGGGTGTAGGGGGTCTCATTCCATTTCTTTTGAGCAAAAATACCCCTATCAAAATCCCAAGGACCTAGTTTTACAATATTTATAAAAAAATAATTAATTAAACTACCAACCTTAGGCAATTTTAATTAATTAAAAAAAACTTATCTAGACTCGACGGAATTCTGCGAAACTTCCTGATATGTCTTACATGGTAATTTACATCATTCCTAAACACTAGCCACCAGATGATGAATCCATTAGAACGCCTTTCACCACTTTGGATGATTTATTTAGTGGGAGTGAAAAACTCAAGGGAAATTAATAAGGCTGGTTAGGCCAAATTAATAACATGAGGAAAAAAAACACTCAGTGAAAGGAACTCTCATAATGAAGAAATCATAAGGTAACTGTCCTAACTATGATCCATGCAGACCTATTACATTATTATCCCACGCAGGGGAGTGGAAATTCCATTTACAAAAAGATGTGTTGGAGGCAAAAATTGCCCTGTAGAACTAAATAGTCTTTGACTTGGTAGCATATGATGATGCATATATTCATGGTACATGGAGTTCACCCCCTAGTTTAATAGGTGTTCAACATCTGGCTCCACATGGGGACGTGTGTTTGATCTTCACATTTGGGAAGGAAAGCATACGAGAATCCATCATCTATAAAACAGAGTGCTCACCAATACCCAACATAAATACATATATATCAAATGAAATGTTATAAACAACAATTACATAAATAAATAATCATTGTACAACATCTATAATTACTATGATACAAAAATAAATCTAAGTACATAACAACATAATGAATGAAATAATACAAAATTGACATACAAGGAGAAGGGTTAGAGATACATTACAAAGGGTGCCTCTTTGGACACCAAGTTGCCCATCATCTGAAGAAAATATTGAGTTGCTACCCATTCCTTGGAATGTTGATGGGCTCACCATCCAAATGGTTGAGATGAAAAGAATTAGGCCCTGCCATTTATCGGATCACATATGGACCCAACCACAAACTGTCAAACTTGCCATGTTTTCCTGGTTTCTCTCTGCCTTTATCCCATAACAAAACCGTATCCCCAACAATGAAATCCCTCTGCCTAGCTGACTTGTTGAAAGCTTTCTTTGCTTTACTCTGATTTCTGCAATTCTGATCATAAGCCTTTCTTTTGATTTCATCTAACTCTATAACCTGATTGACCTTATCTGAACTTGTTCTGTGGAAAAATCTTCAACTGACCCATAAGTAGGAAGTCTAAGGTGCACTGGAAACCTAGCCTTCAAACCATACACTAACTCAAAAGGAATTTTCCCTGTTGCTTCTTTCTTAGTTATTATGTCAGCCCATAATGCATGCTTAATCTTACTATCCCAAGATTTCTTATTTTCTCTAACTATCTTCTTAACTATGGTTATTAAGTTTTTGTTACTTGACTCTGCTTGACCATTTCCTTGGGGATAATAATCTGATGCATGTGATAACATAATACCATACTTGAAACAAAATGAAGACATTTCAGCGGAACAAAAAGTCTTGGCATTATCT
>ML828901.1:20623-58829 GCA_009831015.1 Picea engelmannii
TTAAGAAATAAGAGCTTACAAGTAAAGAAATAACCAAGCACAAGATTTACTCCTATGCCTCCATGGGCCTAAACTAGTATTTAGTTATGTGTGAGATCTAATACTAGATAATTTTAACCATGAGCATAAGCATATTAGGCATCCACGACTAATTTAGTCCTACTATATGGGATTAGAAAATAAAAAAGGAAAATAATTAAGCTAAAACCAAAACAAACCTAGCCACACAACCTTGTCCTAATGACAAGTGGGGCAAAGATTGAAAAATTGCAGAAATTTAAACACACACCTTAGCCCTACGATTTTGGGGGGTGGCTTTGCCAAACTCTCACCCAAGATGTAGGCACTAATACTTTACAAAAAACAGAAAATGAAAACATAAACTTAAAACAAGAAGGAAAGCCACTTGGGGCCCCCTTTGGACTTGATTACAATGCTTAGAAAGATGGAGAAAATAAGGGGTTTTTGTTACCACATCAAACGGGGGGCTTTGGAAGTGTGTTGTCGCTAAAAGTGGATAGCATATACCCTTGACCTGGCAAGAACATGCAAAAACCAACAAGCTATTGCTTGCTGAAAATGTTGCAACAGACCAAAAAATGTTAAGAAAATTTATGTTTTGCAACATAAATTTTCTGCATATAAAAACCAGAAAAGTTGTGTGTTTAAATGACCTATCTACAAGCGTTAGCAACCAAAATATGAGTGCAACATAAATTTTTTGCATATAAAAACTAGAAAAATTATTTGTTTAAATGACCTATCTAAGAGCATTAGCAACCAAAATCTGAATGATACAATAACATAAAACAAAATGGAAAAGCTTATGAAGTTTTAGTAAGCTATGAGGGTAGATCCTTGCTCAAATCTATCCCAACAAAGCTCTTGAGATAACCTGCAAACTTTGAACAAAATGTGAGACAATAGTAGATAATGGATTGCATAAACCAATAACACAACAAAGTTTATATCATTAACAAATACAAAACATTTAGGTCAACAACTACACTATTGTTAAACCTAGCTAAGCAACCTAGTTTACCAAAGCAAACTACTCTATATTCCACAAAAATATTCAATGAAACCAATCACCTCATATGAACTTAATACCAAGACACAATCTTGTACTCCACGATTCCTCCAAAACCTTTCTCTATTACCAAAGGGAGAGGTTGCAACAATTATTTGTTCCAAGCTCTCCAAGAGAAAAATGAAATGGAAGCAAGATGAACAATGAGAGAGAGAGAGAGATGGTAAGAAAATGGTAGCATAACAATACTCAAAATAATGGTGAGAAATGAATGAGGGAGGGGTTATATTTATACCTTGAGAGGCAAAGTAACCCCTCTTGGATCATTGCCAAGTGTCAAAACCCAAGCTAAAGATGAGATCTCAAGGAGGGAGGGTGCAACTTTTAGGGTTTTGCTTGGATTGGAAAGGTGGAAGTGTGGTGGAATTGGTGGGACACACTCCAAGGGTGACGTGGGATTCTAGGAAAGGCACACCTCATGAGGGAGGGGACCACAACTTAAATATTTTTAAGTTGTAACGTTTTCACATGGAAGGGGGGCGCAAATCCCCATAGGGGCGTGAGGGGATGAGTGAAAGGTGAGTCTAGGGGGTGTAAAAAGGTTAGGATATGTCTTTCTCATCATTTTCCACCTTTACTTTCATCCATTTACTCAAAAATTACAAAAATGACATTTTTCCTATGTCATGACTTAGCAATTAAAATTGTTTTTTTTTCTGACCAAGACTCCTTGTGGACAAACACCTAACAAAAGTTGTCTGATTGAGCTGAAACTTGGTCCAAGGGTGTAGGGGGTCTCATTCCATTTCTTTTGAGCACGAATACCCCTATCAAAATCCCAAGGACCTAGTTTTTACAATAGTTATCAAAAATTAATTAAAAATTAATTAATTAAACTACCAACCTTAGGCAATTTTAATTAATTAAAAAAAACCTATCTAGACTCGACGGAATTAATAAGGTTGGTTAGGCCAAATTAATAACCCGAGGAAAAAAAACAGTCAATGAAATGAACTCTCCTAATGACGAAATACTAAGGTAACTGACATAACTATGATCCATGCAGACCTATTACATTATTATCCCACGCAGGGGAGCATAAATTCCATTTACAAAAAGATCTGTTTGAGGCAAAAATTGCCCTGTAGAACCAAATAGTCTCTGACTTGGTAGCATCTGATGATGCATATCTTCATGGTACATGGATTTGACCCCCTAATGTAATAGGTGGTCAACAAAAAGTAAAAAGATACCATAACCATTCAAATGAAAGAAGAATTGCAGAATTTTACTCACATTCACCAAGCATAATCTAGCACATTACCTAGTTGTAGACTTTCCACCAAGAAAAATGCCAAAATTACCAAAAATAGCCCTCCTTCAACAAGTGCACACTAAATTTCAGTCCAAAAACCCTAATGAGGGCACAAATTTCAGACCTCACACAAGTGTGAGTGAAATATTATGATAAAATGAGAGTTTAGACTCTCTATTTATACAATACCTTTGACCTTTAATTACGCTTTAGGTAAAAAAAGGCCGACATGACCAGTTTACATCACAAATATTGTTTTACATTAAATGTCACAATTAAAACCCTAAATCAAGAACAAATGATGACGTCATTCCCTTTTAGGGTGACATTAGGCCCTTTTAGGGCAACGTTGGCCTCCTGAAGAAAAACATTAGGCCTTCTTGGTCCTCAAGAACATGCCACACGTGCCACTTGGCACACAACAATCTCCAAAACCTCCCAAAGCACTGGATGACGTCATGGGTGTCCTAGGTGATGTCATGGGCCTTCCAAGGCGTACATCATGGTGGAAAGGACACAACCCCCTTGGGTATAGGCCTTCCAGGCTGCCTCTGGTGGAACGTCCTCCTCTCTCTCCGGTGCAATTCTCTGCTCTGTCTTTTCCCCCTGTTGAGGTCTCAACATCCATCTGATGGGCTTTCATCCCCATGGAGGTCCGAACTAATCATCTCCCCATGTGTACCTTCCATCGGGTGTGGACCTAAAACATCAACAAATACGCCCTCCATGGGCTCATAAGTCAGAGGGATCATAGCAATGTCAATCACATCTAATCATCAATTTTATTAAACATGTGAATAAAAGCCCCTTTACCCGGACAAGTGCTCAAAGACATTATACTAATATACAAGACAAGTTTGGAGGGAAAGCCAAGATGTCCTATTAGGCTAATTCTCATTGGATGTGGGATATTCCTGGGAGAAGTCAAACCTAGGCCATGTGAGTGGATGAGGTGGCAAGGGATGTCTGGGCAAGGGGTGCAGTGATAGCAGGGAAATGTATGGCTTGCCTGTGGGTGCCTCTGTAGAAGGTGAGTTGCACCTGTCATGGATGCAAATGTTTCCAAGCCCATTCATGCCTTTTGTCTTTATTATTATTATCTTTTTCTTTCAAGAAGCTAGTTAGGGGCACTTCCCTAGCGTGGTGAACAGTGGTGGAAATGTTACCCACAAGAATTTCACGAAAATGAGAAGGTTGGCTCATGATGAGACCCCCTTTCTCTTGGCTATGCCACCAAGAGCCACTACCCTGGCGTGGTGACCAGCTGTTGGTAGTGTCATACCATTACATGCCCTTGGACCTAATAGGCTGGCTTGTGATGAGGACCCCTATCCTCTAATCAGGTCTTGTTTTATTATTTTTATGGGTCCCTCTATTTCTTACTGAGAATCATTTTATTTCTTTCTCGGGGATCCCTGGGCCAAGCATCTCAAGGTTTTCATTCTTTGGATTTTGTCTTTTGCCAACTACTTTTACCCCTTAGGCCTTTAGCCCCTTCTTACTACAAAGTATGGTACAACCCTTAAATATTTTTCCTAAACCAGTGTAATGGGATGGATGAGAGGGAAAGAGATGAAAAGCGGTAAGTATGGTGAGAGCGAATGATGGCCTTTCATGAACCCCCCTAGTGGAAACTCAAACCCTATGGGTACCATCTTACTAGGGCATCCTGTCATTTCCCCTAGATATGGTCAAGTGAAGAGGTATACGATTCAAGCACCCATTAGAAGCAAAAAGAATTGAATGCACATATTCAAAGGTTTTGAGGATCAGAGTGACATATACCATGATACCCAGACTCATTACCTCATGGAGCAAGATCCATTTCTGCTACAGGACCAGGCCAAGGTGACGAATGTTGCTGCTGCTGACAAAGTGGAGGTGTTGAAGAATGAAAAGATGGGCTCTCCAGGGCCATGCTCAAGTCGATATGGCTCTTGATACTCCATGTCTAGGACCTCTGGGCCTCAATACATAATCTCCTTAGTTATCCTTAAACTGGAGGATAACATGACCCAAAAAAATGATACATTTGCTTTTATGTCAAACAGACAAAATACTAGAATATCCTCTTCCTATGAAACCTGAAACCTAAGAAGGCTAGCATTTGGGTAGGTCCCCTGATGGGAAAGGAGTCTACATCCTTTTAAAAAACATTAGCTATAGATTTGACTTGAGTTCAAAGAACACTTTTGAAAGTTCTCAATTGTAATGTCCCCATTTTTGGACATTATTATGTTACAGAGTATTATACTTACCAAAGTAGCCATATGGGGTGACAATGAGTTCATGAGATATTGAGGGGTTTTATTAAGCCCGACTTGCATCATTCATCATATTTCATCATCATGATCCATTCCACACACCTTGTCTTAGGTTCCATTGCATTTCGACGATTTTCGTGATTTTGAGTTATTATGGGTCATATTTGAATTAATTTCACTAAGGTCATTTTGGGCATAATACTTGGAGAAACCTCTTAGTGTAATAGCTCATCGAAATCGAGAGGAAGAGCACTACAAGATTAGATAATGAGAAGTGACTTTTAGTGGCCGGAGAAGCCATAGGGATGAATAAATCACTTTTTAGAGGCAAAAGGGCCAATTAATTAATAAAGTGATTTAATTAAAGAACAATAAAAATAAAGTAAAAGTCACTTGGAAGGAAAATGTGAACAAGGGGGATAAAAGAGAGATAGGGGCCTCTATTCTCTCATTATGTTGATTGATATTTTGATGTTTGGCCTCTTGTCTAGAGAGCTCAAGTTAATTGAGGGTTTTGAGAGTTTTGACTTAATAAGCCCTAGAGATCAGCAAGGGAGTGAAAGATTCTCCCATTCCTGATCCAATCTTGGTCAAGGAGGTGAAAGATTCCTCCCTCACCATTCTATTCAACCACAGGTTTGGTTTTTACAATGAAAGAAGAGTCAGGGTGGAGATCTGGAGGTTTCCTGCAGAGAGGGTGCATTGTGAAGGAGAAAAGAATTCGATTTGGATTCAGAGAGTTGGATATTGTAGAGATCTTGTACTAGGAACATTTTCCATCTTTGGGGTTACATCTTCTTGGCATTATTGGCGTTTTCATGCTCCGTATTTATATATTTTCATAGCTGGGCGAATTATTGCTTGAGGGACCATATTCAGAGGTCAAGATCTTCATTTATGGAGTTGGGTTGAGCATTTATCCCTTGGGGATGAGCTATACTCACCTTGGGCTAATTTTGGAGAAGGATTTGAGTGTCATCCCTTCAGAAAATATATTGATTAGTGGCTGGGTGAAATTATTGGAGCATGGCGAATTATTGGCACTTGGTAGCTTGGTTATCAAGTGGTAGATTGCATTCTTGGAGGAGATCTATTCTGGATACCCTTTGGAAGGTTTCTAGAGTTGGTTTGTTGTAGATTTTTAGTGTTTGGAGCCTTCTACATTAACCATATAATTTTTTATCAGATTTACATCAGATCTGTTAACCCATGTATTGAGGTTAGCAAATTAAATAATTAAATAATTTCTGAGTTATTTTGGCTTCATTGTGTATTGGAGTTTCTTAGTATTGTTTCCTATGCATTTCTTGTGTAATTTACATGTCATTTCATGCCCAAAAACCACCATACATAAGAAACAAAACCATTGATGAAAGCTACAGCCATATGTATGCAAAGTGTTTGACAAAACATTTCAACCAGCCAGCTGCAAATAAACATAAAAACAAGCATAAATTCAGAACAACCACTCATTGGGAATGGATTAGGTGTTGCATATGATGTGTTTGACATAATCTTGAACCCTTAAACTTGATATAAGTGGGACAACAAGTATTGAAGTGATTTCAAGTGAGTTGAGGGCTTATATACCAAGTGTTTGACAAAAAATTTCAGCCACATTAATCTAATATTTACATCAGATTTGGTTGGTAACATTACAGTTGTATCAGAGCGAATTTCCTTCGCCAACTTGTGATATACATTGATGATCTAGAGGAGAGATGGATTTTGCGGAGTTTGTAGAAGAGATCATATATTGTAATGATGAATATCAAGCCCTTAGTGAGACATTCAGGGATCAAGTGGCATTCCAACAGTTTGTATCCATAAAAAATCCTAGGTGGAGAAAAGATGAGGTTACACATTGGGTCAAAAGGATGGAAAAAATCCATTATTGGTTCAACATAGCAAAAGAAAACAGAGCCAAAGAAGGTAAGGAGGTAGATACATCACTACCGGCTAGTAAATGGAAGTAAGCACAGATTGAACCTACACCCATTAGGAGTAGGGAACTTTGCTACAGTTGCAAAGTGCCTTGGGAGCCAGATCATAGATGCATGGGTAAAGGGAGAGTGCATTACACTAAGGTGCACTATGACAATGATGAGGAGGATGAGTATGTGGATGAGTCCTTATATGCCTCATTAGAGAAGTCATAGGACACTTGCGCATTTGTTGGACAATTGGATGGACATGATGATGGCGCATGTTCTTTAGCTTCCATATTAGACAATGTTCATAACTCAACACCTCAACATAGTGGGCCGTTGTGACATTTGTGAGGATTCATATGTGTTCACACCTAATATGAGGTCATGCGTAGGGGATATTGTTCTTCCCATGGATATGAGTGTGACACAGTCCTTACCTTCTTGGACATTTATGTTAGACATGACACAGGAGGATATCAGTGAAATTCCAAAGGTGGTAGAGGAGCCTTGTGTAGTATTGGAACACAAGGGACATATGGATCTAGAGACCCAAGAAGAGAGGCATGGCATGGAGCCAGTTCACTATTTTCATACCTATCAGTATGAGGAGGGTGAGTCACCTCTTTTGCAGAGTCTTTTATTAGATCAGGTTGTGGATACTGACAACTTGTTGGGATACTCACTTCCAAGACCGATCTACAGTGATGTGGATGCACTCCTTATTGGTCGAAATGACCATATCTCATGTTTGGACACATCTGTATGGGATCCAGGTGAAGATGACATTAGCAGGGTGAGCGCAGAGGAGGATACAGTTTCCCATACATGATACAATGCGATTCATATGGGTTTAACAGTTGGTCATGATGTGCAGTGGCATACAGAAGGACTCAATAACACAATGGATAGTGGGTAGTGTTATCCCCTATCATAGGGATAACTAAGGAGATTATGTCTCGAGGCCCACAGGTCCTAGAAATGGAGTAACGAGAGCCATACGACTTGAGCTTGGCCCCGGATGGCCCATATTTTCTTCAATGCATCATGTTATCCACCAAGTTGCACTAGGATGGACTTCCAACGAGCCGCCAAAGATTGAACATTTTCATGTTCAAAATTCAGAGTTCAGAAGTTCAGCTGGTCATTAAGACCAACCTTTTTTCACATTTTCCATAAAAAAATTGTAATAAGAGATGTTGCATGATGAACTTGTAAAAGCTCTTAGCCACCTTCAGTTTAGACATTAATTATATTTTGTCGTTTTCAGACAATTTATAATTTATGAGTTTTTTCATTCAATCCCTCTAGAGCTGGAGTATATACTCATGGTTAGACCTTAGCATGGATCTAAACCTAGTGTATAATGTATGTTACCATGCTAAACATACTCCTAGAGTCTTATGGAAATGTGCTAAGTCCCCCTTAGGATTTTTTAATTTTTTCAGTTAATTAAAAAAATTTCACAAAACGAGAATTTTTAATTAAAAAATAAAGATGTATTAAAAATGTAAGACTAGGGGACTTAATATGCCTTGTGGGTGCTCATTTTTGGACTTAGAGCACCCATATTACCTAAGTACCCACTTAGTTGAGTAAAATTAATGATTTTAATCACTTAAAAATCAATTTTACTCAAAAAACCCAAAAAAGTCAAATAAAATCATTAAAAAATCAGCAAGTGCTAAATTTTGGGAAACATGTGGGGACTTTTTTTTAGAAAATAAAGTCTTGGAGGGTTATGTGGCAGTCATAGGAAACAATTGGGCTGTAATTGGGATTAAGTGGATAAGATTTGGTTGAGTTGGAAGCTTCCTCTAGGAAGAGGTGCGCACCTCTTGAGGAGAGGTGGTGCATTTCAAGAGAGGGTTGCCTACCTCTTGAGAGGTGGTGCCCTCCCCCTCTTCCCATTGCTCACATTTGTCACCCAAATGAGTTGTGGGACACTTGGTTGTCATTTCTTTACACTTGGCTGCTATTTATTTACACTTGGTTTCCCTCTCATGTCCACTTGGTGCGCCCTCCTCTCTTGGGGATTTTCACATTTTTTTATATATACAAACATTCACCCATTGCAATTGAGTTGGAGTTTGGGTATTGCTACTTGTAGTTGTACTATTCTAATACTTTTCATTTGGAATAAATAGACTTTGGAGGTCAAGAATATGTGTTATACATGTGTGTGGATGTTTGATGTCAATTTGTGCTTAATTTATGAGGTAATATTTGCTTAATTTCTTCTTTGGATTTGTTATCTTGGCCTTTGAATGGATGTTATCATATAATAGGATAGGATTTATCGAGCTTGATATTAATCCTATTGTTCATTTATATTTAGAGGCTTTTATGTGTATGCATGTTTTAGTTAACTAACATACTCTTCAAGTTTCTTGTGTAGGTGACACCAATTTTGTTAACAAGTTTATTTGCAAGATTTTAAAGCTTACAGGTTTTCATAGTTTGGAGTGGTGATTAAACTTGCTTGTCTCTTCACAACTTCAAGGATCTAAAGACTTAGTCCCTCCTTAGCTCATCTAAAGACTCCATTTCCCAAGGGTTCCAAGGCTACAATTTTCTCCCTTCTCTCTTTCTCAAAGAAAATCTAAATGTTGGTTACTTTGTTGGAAATGCAAGTATCTTAGATATATCCTTAATTAAAATTATGAATATCTAAGTGTACATGCATAAGATAAACTAGATCCAAGTTTGTACTTTCAAGTTTCATCTAATGCTTAGATCTAGCATAGGAAACGTCTCATTTTATCATGTTTTATTTCAAAAATTTTATAAGTTAAAGGGTAGTTCTTTTCTTAAATCTTTCACTTTCATATTTGGCAATTAGAGTGCCTTATATTGATATTTTAAAATAACAAACAAAGACCCTAGGGAGACAAACTCTTTAGCTTGTTCTTCTTAGTTCATTTTTGTTCAATTTTACACAAGTTTACTTAGTTAATTTTGGGGCTTTCCTACTAATAACCAAAGATACTTCCAAATTGTTTTTGGCCATATTTTGTCTTTGTTTGATTGTTGTTTTGTGCAGGTTTGCGAACAAATAAGAGTAGTTTCTGTCTGTTTTGGACGGATTGGGAGCATCTAGGACCCTCGAGGGCACCCATTTTATACAATAAACATTTGTAAAACATTGTAAAGACTTGTGACCCACCTAATGAATGGTCACAAGTCACTCCCATAAAGAGTTGTGTATTTTCTTTAATAAAATTAGTGGGGCTACAAGCTCTCACTCTTCATCCCCCCTAGGGGAACAATGTTTTCTAGTGATTGTCTCAATTTTGCAATTTTAGTTTAGATTCAATTTTCAAAACTAAGGATAAGCTAAAAGTAATCTTTCAATTCATCGCAAAGCACTACACAACAATCTAGATTAGATTTTCTTTTGCAATCACAGTTATCTTTAATTGCTAGTTAACTTCAATTTTATGCAATTTTCAATTTGACAAATAACATGTCTCTTCAACTCCTCCAAAGAGGTTGGTCAGTGAAGACATTAATAATTAAAAAACATTTCAATTTCAGTATTTTCTTTCTTGTTTAAAATAAACAATTCCCCTTAGCTCTTAGTGTGGTTCCTAACCCTTCCAGTTGTGAGCTACTCTCGATCTGCTGGGAGTAAGTTTCATACACGCTGAGCTGGTCAATGGTGATAGAATAGTTAGGGAAATCTCTGAAGTAGTTAGCTTGATGCACAAGAAAACGCCTTAAAGTGACCTGCGAAGTAAGGCGGGCCCTCTCGGGACCTAGCTTCCCACCCGTTTTGGACATCCAACACTTTTAATGAGTTTATTGGTGAGACCATTTGGGTTTCGGTAAACTTTCCGCAAGTTTCCAAACAAAGAGATAGCCTCCAAAGAGGCCACATACTCTCATTAACTCAACATCAGTTTACCTTAATAAAATACGCGAACTACACTGTCCACGATTACCTTTAAGGCACTGGTCTCATCTACACACTTTGCAAAGTCATATGCTTCATTTACTTTCAGTTATTTACTTGAAGAAATTTGATTTTACTTGCATCTAACAATTGTGTCTTAAGTATCCTTTTATGCAAGTATATGTTTAATATATTTATCATGGTGAATAATTGATCTGTGTATTTTCACTTTATATTGGTTGATGAAAGAATAAACTCCTAGATTTATTTCTTGTACTTAGTTTAGTTCAAGTCTTAGTATATTTGTTAGGGACTACCCTCCTTGGCTTCGCTAGGAGTTAGCCTAGACAGAGGAGTTGAGGATTAGGTGACAACACCTTAACTCTCACTTGCCCCCAAGGACACACTGAGTGGATTGAAGATTTATTCCACGTCTCCCAGGTGTGTATTAGGCAGCAACATTTTGGTGTCGTTGCCAGGGATAAATCTTTCTATTCCAAGAGTACGACTTTTATTTTCCTTTTACTTTTTTCTTTGTTTGATGCTTGTTGTTTACTTAAAATAAACTTGATCATCTGGCGACTCCACTTCAAAAATAATTTGACAAAGTATTCTGCAAGGAGGAACTCACGGTTTTCTTAGCTTCATCCTTGAACCCGAAGGTGTTTTTGGAGGAGGCTAGCCAAGATTTCTTCTCAACAGGATCCTTATTAATTTTTGGGTCCCGGTCCATTCCAAATAGAATATTTTCTCTTTTCTTTCTGATTAATAAATCTAGTTTAGAAATGGATGATCTTTATAAACCTATTGACTTTTCTACAATAAGTGGTTATCCACATGTGATTCCAGAAAAAAAACAATTAAAATTTTTCCTTGTTTTCAAAGTAACAATATTGTTGATGCTAGACATCATGTTAAAAGAGTTTCACATTGCTTCAATAAATGGTGTTGCAATTCCTTATATGAAGATGTGGGGATGAAATTGTTTATCTTATCTTTTGATGATGATGATCTTGATTGGTTTACAAAACTTAAGGATAAACAAGTTAGAACTTGCAATTAGTTGATTAATGCTTTTATGGAAAAATGGAAGGAGAAGGACTCTCCGAATATAAACATGGTCAATTCAGATGTTAAAAATGATGCTTCACCAGATTCAAATCAAAAGTTTAAAGAGGTCATTCAAGCCATGAAATTTATCTATGCAAAGAAGTTAAATGACATGTAAGCTCACCTTGCAGAGGCAGAAGCTTGTATCAAGTATTCAGACCCTATAGATCTAGAGGTTCACAGTGAAAGAGAAAATGAATTTCACTTGGAAATTTTGGAAGAGCCTATAGATGAGTCATTAACTAGTCATGAAGAAACAAAGGATTTTGAGTTGAAAATGATTGAGTATCTAGATAATTCAGATCCCCACCCTCCTCCCGAGGAATCCATCTTCTCAGAGAAGATCTTTGACAGTTATGATGAACTTGAAATGATCATTGAAGTAGAGGTCTTGACAGTCCCAGTTCCAATCTCTCATCCGTTAGAAGAATCAAAAATAGATAACGGAAAAGTGGAAGACAACTCCAGTTTATCAATGTCAGATCATTATGAGTAGTGGTTGGGCTTCCACCATGACAGTCCAATGCAGAGATTCATCAAAACTTTACAAGGCTTTCCAGAATTCAATGTTTGGCTGAATAAAGAAATGCACATGTTTCTTGAGTGGTCTGATCCCAAGAAAAGGGCCAAGTTGATAAAACTTGGAAAAGGATCTTCAATGAGTCATCCCGGACAGGGATTTTTCAGACATCTGAGGTCTTATTTCATCCATGACATGGTTGTTACTTATGTTTTCTACTTCATCCAGTTGGATAATGATAAGGTCAAAAATACCAGTGAGAAAAAAAATTTCAGGCTTTCTTCAATGATGTTATTGAGATGCCATGGGGCATCCCTTGTAACGTATCTCTAACCCTGTCCTCCACATCTTAAATTTCATTTATGCTCATTTCTTCTTTTATACTTTATGTATAGTAGTTCATATTCATTTTTGTATTATATTTTGTATTTACATGTATAATAATTGTGCAATTTCAATTTACACTTGGTCTTCATATACATGTGTCGTTGATGTTGTTTTTGGCGAGATGTTTGTGATGTAGGGACAGATTCTGAATATCACATGCTATCATTTGTGCTTAAATATCAAGCACACGTCCCCATATGGAGCCAATGTTATCCACCAAGTTGCACTAGGATGGACTTCCAACGAGCTGCCAAATATTGAACATTTTTATGTTCAAAATTCAGAGTTCAAAAGTTCAGTTGGTCATTAAGACCAACCTTTTTTCACATTTTCTAGAAAAAAGTGTAATAAGAGATGTTGCATAATAAAATTGTAAAAGGTCTTATCCGCCTTCGATTTAGGCATGAGTTGTTACTTTGGAGTGTTTTTTTTACTTATTTAATTATATTTTGTCGTTTTCAGGCAATTTATAATTTATGAGTTTTTTCACTCAATCCCTCTAAAGCTGGAGTATATGCTCATGGTTAGGCCTTAGCATGGATATAAGCCTAATTTATAATGTACATTACCATGCTAAACATACTCCTAGAGTCTTATGGAAATGTGCTAAGTCCCTCTTAGGATTTTTTAATTTTTTCAGTTAATTAATTTTTTTCCGCAAAACAAGAATTTTTAATTAAAAAATAAAGTTGTATTAAAAAAGTGGTATTAAGGGACTTAATATTCCTTGGGGGTGCTAATTTTTGGACCTAGAGCACCCATATTACCTAAGTACCCACTTAGTTGAGTAAAATTAGTGATTTTAATGACATTAAAATCAATTTTACTCAAAAAACCCAAAAAAGTCAAATAAAATCATAAAAAAATCAGCAAGTGCCAACTTTTGGGAAACATGTGGGGACATGTTTTGAGCAACTAAAGCCTTGGAGCATTATGTGGCAGTCATAGGAAACAATTAGGATGTAATTGGGATTAAGTGGGTAAGATTTGGTTGAGTTGGAAGCTTCCTCTAGGAAGAGGTGCGCACCTCTTAAGGAGAGGTGGCGCATTTAAGAGAGGGCTGCCTACCTATTGAGAGGTGGCACCCTCCCCCTCTTCCCATTGCTCACATTTGTCACCCAAATGAGTTGTGGGACACTTGGATGTCATTTATTTACACTTGGCTTCTATTTCTTTGCACTTGGTTGTCCTCTCATGTCCACTTTGTGCGCCCTCCTCTCTTGGGGATTTTCACATTTTGCTATATATACAAGCATTCACCCATTGCAATTGAGTTGGAGTTTGAGGATTGTTTCTTGTAGTTGTACTATTGTAATACTTTTCATTTGAAATAAATAGACTTTGGAGGTCAAGAAGGTGTGTTATACACATAGTTTTAAAAATCGAAACCAGTACTGGAACCGATCGAGGGTCCAACTTAAACCGGAACCGGAATCGGTAATGAACCGGTCGAATCGATTTCAATGAACCAGTTTAAAAAAAAAAAAATAATTTAAATTTTAACGAAAAAAAATATTTTTAAGATTTTAAATCATGTTTCCAAAGCATTAGAGACAATTAGAGAGAAAATATCCAAAGTATGCTCATGAATATATCAAAATGGCACCAAGTGCAATACATATCTAGAGATCGACACATAAATACATAATCAAGGAGGCTCTAGAGTCAACATGGCCTCGGTCCTCTATGGACCACAACAACAAAACACATACTAGCAAGAGTCAAGACTACACGTCACTATCTCATTGATCAACATGATCAACGATCAATCATCATTACTGCTAGAAGTAGAAATGGCATGGGAATCCTTGCCCTTGACATCATCATCTGACTCGGACTCGGACTCGGCCTTAGACTCATCACCATCAGGGACATTTGTGACTACACACTCTGAAGTTGCACTAGCTGTAGTAGTACGAGTACAACCGCGACGATGCACACGAGGTATACGTCAGTGACTACGACTACCTGTAGTTCCACTAGGGCATGCCATGTTTGACACTAGAATCAGACCGAGAGGCTCTAATAGTGGATCTGCATCCATCTGAGCCTGCCCTGCTAAATCCATCTCCAAATCATGGTCAACATCAAACTCTGGTGGGTGAGTCTCCGCTACCCAATCTGAAGTTGGATCAACATCATCCAACACAATAGGATCTGTATCGGGTCTTTTGTTCAACAATTGGTTGCACCTGAGCTGGAGGTTGTACTGCACGAAGACTAGATCATTTAACTGTTTATGTTCTAAGCGGTTTCTCTTCTTTGTGTGAACTCTCTCAAAGACAAACCAATTGCTCTCACACACAGAAGCACTGCAAGTTTGACTCAACACTCTAATTGAAAACTTTTGCAATTGAGGACAATGACTGCCAAATGACTCCCACCAGTTTGCTACAAAAAACATAGTTAGTCGAGTTAGTTCCTTGAAGTAATAAAATATAAAGTATATAAAATTTAAACACTTGAACTTTAAAGTTTAAAATTTGGAATTGTTACCTGGCTCATCTACATCCCTTGCAATCTTTGTTAGGTTCTTGCCAAAGGTACCTGTGGCTCTAGTGAAACAAGTGATTTGTCGGTGTATCTCCAACTGATCACTCTCAGAAGGTACCATGCGGCCAAGACAATCAATCAAACCATCTCTAACCTCCCCAGTCACATCTTCTCCAAGCTGTGCTCTATAATGATACCTTGGGTTCAGGAAATACCTAGCTGGATGTATAGGGTGATGGAGTTTATTGTTCCATCTATGATCAATGATGTCCCAAATAGGCCCATACTTGGACACTCTATCCTTGTATGATGCCTTTATTTTCTCCTTTTCCTGATCCATAGCCTCATAAATGTAACCATGGCCAATTTTTCCCCATCCACTAGCCACAACACCTTAACAAGTGGCTCGGTAATTTTCACAATTTTTGTTGTTTTTTTCCAAAATCTGGGATCATTAACTTTTTTTTTGGTGTCTTTGCCATCTAGTCTGTGGGTCCACTGAGATTCATTCCATTCATCAGATGCAAACATCTTTTGCAAGTTACTTGATTGGGAAGCCATAGATTGCAATGTCAAGAAGTGAGTTGCAAATCTAGTGATGGCAGGCCTAATGAGTTCTCTTTTCTCTGTGCTTTTCCTCATCAGGTTCAAAACCCATGAGTGGTTGTAGATGTAATTTGTGATTCTTTTGTCATGCTCTATAGTGTTTTTGATCCATTCTTGTTTTCCAATGTACTCAAGCATGAGGTCTATGGAATGTGCAACACATGGGTTCCAAAATATGGTTTTGTGTTTCTCCTCTAACATCTTCCCTACAAGAACATAGTTAGAGGCATTATCTATGATGACCCAAACAACATTCTCCACCCCCACCTCCATATCAACCTCGTATAATAGCTCAAACAACAAGTTTGTATCTTTGACCCTATCAGATGCATCAACTGATCTCAAAAGCATGGTTCCTTGTGGGAAAGAGACAAATAAATTTTTGATAGTACGGTTCTTTCCATCACTCCATCCATCTGACATGATGGTACATCCTGTTTCGGCCCATGATACTTTGAAATATCTCAAGTATTCTTCAATGGATTCGACCTCTTTTTGCAAAAGATTTCCCCTCAAATCATGCATACTGGGGCCTTTGAAGCCCCTCCCACAAGCAATAATGAAATCCCACATAGGTTGGTAATATGGTGAGCGGGAAACATTGAAGGGGATATCAACATGATACCACCATCTAGCTATGTACTCATAAGAAATCTCTCTATATTGTTTCTTCCAATGGTCATCTAAGGTGGGATGATATTGAGTGGGTTGAACATGAACTTGAGAAACAATGGCATTGTCAGAGCCAGAAGTGGGGGGAGGTGTGAAATAGCTTTGGATGTTATTCCTCTTTTTACTTTTAGGCGGATTCATGGTATTTTCACTATCAAGGGGAGGAGAAAAATAATGAAAGGGGTCTCTATGTCTAACACCGGTAGAATGAAGAGATGGAGAGTCCTCATAATCAAAAGTGGGGTTGGCTACCCTCTTCCTCCCTATTTCAGCCTGTATAACTTTTTCCCTAGCCTTACCAACTTGGTAGTCATTAAGTACTTTTTGCATCTCTTCTCTAATATGCCCAATAACATCCAATGGTGCCTCACATGATTTAACTTGGCCTTTAACACTAGCCAAGTGTTCTTTCAACCCACAAATGCCACTCGCTCGCCCCCATCCCCACCCCCACCCCTTGATGCATTTTTGACAATACTTGCAATACATTAGACCTTCAATCACCTCGACATGAACCCATGCGACATCTTTAATTTTTGGGGACATCGTAAATTTGTAAATGCAAACTAAAAGGCTAAATCAAAGGTGGAATTTTTACAATGCAAGCAATCTGAAAATGCAAAGAAGGAAGCTTGTCTTAGACTCTTACAAGTTTCAAACTTTCAAACATTGAACAATCAAGATGCAAAAACAATGAGTGGAAATTGTTCAACATACCTCTAGAGTCTCCTCCAAACTCCTCCAAAATTGAATATGAACTATAGCCTCCTAGTTGAGATGTCAAATCCACCACAAACTGCCCAAAACACTTGCCCAATAAGCTCCTCAAGAATAAATGCCGCTCCAAAACCCAAAAGCTCCCAAATACTCCCAAATGATGAATGAGACAAGTGTGAGGCTCTTAAAGGGGGTAGTTGTGTATTTATAGCATGTTTTTAGGGTTTAGAGGGGGTAAGGGTTTCCAAAACCCCCCAAAAATAATCTTTTCATGTACGCGAGCGTCCTTGAGAAAAACCGAACCGAACCGGTCGGTTTATGACGAAACCGACTGGTTTGGTACCGAACCACCCGGTTCGGTCATAAACCGACCGTCCGGTTCAGTTTTTCTCCCGGTTCGAACCGATTCTCCTTCTAACCAGTCAAACCGGCTGGTTCCAGTTCCGGTTTGACAATTTTTAAAACACTAGAATGTATACATGTGTGTGGATGCTTGATGTCAATTTGTGCTTAATCTATGAGGTAATATTTGCCTAATTTCTTCTTTGGATTTTTTTATCTTGGCATTTGAATGGATGCTATCATCTAATAGGATATGATTTATCTAGCTTGTTGTTAATCCTATTGTTCATTTATATTTAGAGGCTTTGATGTGTATGCATGTTTCGGTTAACTAACATACTCTTCAAGTTTCTTGTGTAGGTGACACCAATTTTGTTAACAAGTTTATTTGCAAGATTTTAAAGCTTATAGGTTCTCATAGATTGGAGTGGTGATGAAACTTGCTTGTCTCTTCACAACTTCAAGGATCTAAAGACTCAGTCCCTCCTTAGCTCATCTAAAGACTCCATTGCCCAAGGGTTCCAAGGCTACAATTTTCTCCCTTCTCTCTTTCTCAATGAAAATATAAATTTTGGTTACTTTGTTGGAAATGCAAGTATCTTAGATCTATCCTTAATTCAAACTCTGAATATCTAAGTGTACACGCATAAGATAAACTAGATCCAAGTTTGTACTTTCAAGTTTCATCTAATGCTTAGATCTAGCATAGGAAAAGTCTCATTTTAGCATGCTTTCTTTCAAAAAATTTATAAGTTGAAGGGTAGTTCTTTTCTTAAATATTTCACTTTCGTATTTGGAAATTAGAGTGTTTTTATATTTCTATTTTAAAACAATAAACAAAGACCCTAAGGAGACAAGCTTTTTAGCTTGTTATTCTTAGTTCATTTTTGCTCAATTTTACACTAGTTTACTTAGTCAATTTTGAGGTTTTCCTACTAATAACCAAAGACACTTCCAAAGTGTTTTTGATCATCTTCTGTCTTTGTTTGCTTTCTGTTTTGTGCAGGTTTGCGAACAAATAGGAGGATTTTCTATCTGTTCTAGGCGGATTGGGAGCATCCGGGACCACTGGGGGCACTCCCTTTCTACAATAAACATTTGTAAGACATTCTAAAGACCTGTGACCCCCCTAATGAATGGTCACAAGTCATTCCCATAAATATTTTTGTATTTTCCTTAATAAAATCAATGGGGCTACAATCTCCCACTCTTCATCCCCCCTAGGGGAATGATGTTTTTTGGTGATTGTCTTAATTTTGCAATTTTATCTTAGATTCATTTTTCACAACTAAGGATAAGATAAAAGTAATTTTTCAATTCATCGCAAAACACTACACACCAATCTAGATTAGATTTCCTTTTGCAATCACAGTTATCTTTAATTACTAGTTAGCTTCAATTTTATGCAATTTTCAATTTGGCAAATAACCTGCCTCCTCAACTCCTCCAAAGAGGTTGGTCAGTGAAGACATTAGTAATTAGAAAGCATTTCAATTTCAATATTTGTTTTCTTGTTTAAAATAAACAATTTCCCTCAGCTTTCAATGCGGTTCCTGACCCTTCCAGTTGCGAGCTAGTCTCAATCTGCTGGGAGTAAGTTTCATACACGCTGAGCTGGTCAGTGGCGATAGAATAATTAGGAAAATCTCTGAAGTAGTTATCTTGATGCGCGGTAAAACCCTTAAAGTGACCTCCAAAGTAAGGCAGACCCTCTCAGGACCTGGCTTCCCACCCGTTTTGGACATCCAACACATTTAGTGAGTTTATTGGTGAGACCATTTGGGTTTTGGTAAACTCTCCGCAAGTTTTCAAACAAAGAGATATCCTCCAAAGAGGCCACATACTCTCATTAACTTAACATCAATTTACCTTAATAAAATATGCGATCTACACTGCCCACGATTACCTTTAAGGCACTTGTCTCATCTACACACTTTGCAAAGCCATATGTTTTATTTACTTTTCAGTTATTTACTTGAAGCAATTTGATTTTACTTGCATCTAACAATTGTGTCTTAAGTATACTTTTATGCAAGTATATGTTTAATATATTTATCGTGGTGAATAATTGATCTGTGTATTTTTACTTTATGTTGGTTGATGAAAGAATAAACTCCTAGATTTATTTCTTGTACTTAGTTTAGTTCAAGTCTTAGTATATTTGTTAGGGACTACCCCCCTTGGTTTCACTAAGAGTTATCCTAGACGGAGGAGTTGAGGATTAGGTGACAACACCTTAACTCTCACTTGTCCCCAATGACACACTAAGTGGATTGAAGATGTCTTCCACGTCTTCCAGGCGTGTATTAGGCGGCAACACAATCCATCTATCAACAACAACAACATCCATCCCACATGCCTGGTCCTGAAGTAACAATAGGTCTTGCTCCATGAGGTAATGAGTCTGGGTATCATGGTATGTGTCACTCTTATTTTCAAAGCATTTGAATATGTTGCACTGAACTCTCTTTTATTTCATAACATTTTCATGGAAATTATTCTCTTTAACTTGTTCATACCTGGGGGGTGACAATGTAATGTCCCCCACCTCTTGATGAAGTGGGTTGGAGAGACTCAGTAGTCTAGTCGTCCCCACTAGACTATAGTCTCATGCAACATGGGGAAAAATTAGCTAAACACAACGTTATAATATGAAGTTGACTTGAAAAGGGAAAAGTAACTCAATGAAGAAATATAATACATGAGGTTGAGTTAGGAGTTATCCCTAGGGGTTAAATAACTCAAAAAAGAAACAGATTGGAGATGTAAAGGAAAGGCAAGGGCACACCTCTCACTCATCTTGGATTATTATGCATTTTGCTTTTGGGCTCTTGAGCACACAATTTTGAGGGTTTTGAGAGTACAAACCCTAGAGGACAACTCAGTGGTGAATGATTCCACCTATCTTGTTCCAAGCTTGGTATCGGGGATGCAATACTCCACCCACACCATTCTATATCAGCCACAGGTACCATCACTCATCCAGGACATCAACAAGCCGTACCCTTGAGGGTTTCCAGCAAGGGGGTGCGTCATTGTTTGAAGGGAGGTTTGACCCAAGAGTCTGAGAAGGATTTTGGAGATTTGAGCATTTGGGTTTTCTTTGCAGGTCCTTGATCAACACCTCTAGTGTATTTGGAGAGAGTTATACCATTCAATTGATTTCCTAGAGCATTTGCACGATTTGGAGAAAAGGAGGGCGCTACTAGGAATCGGATCTATTCAGTTTGGAGGAGTTAGACTTCAGATCTCACCTTGATACTTCACCTACTGGCTTACAGTGCCCCGATCTATCTTTCTAGGGAGTTTCAGATCATTTGGAGGTCTCCTTCATCAAGGCCGAATTATTGGGCATAGACAGTATTCAGGAGGGCACAACTTCACTTGAGGATTCAACATTTGGAGGAGCAGCTCTTGACATTTCAGCCTGAGACTTCAGGAGGGGGTTCTACTCAACCCAATCTATCATTCTATAGGTTTTGGTGTCATTTGGAGGCTTCCAACAGCTAGGCTGTGTTGAATGCCTATTTAACTAGGGGGTCAACTCCATGTGCCATGAAGATATGCATCATCAGATGCAAGTATGTCGAAGACAGTTTGGTTCTACTGGGCAATTTATGCCTCCAACACAAAATTTTGTAAACGAAATTTCCGCACCCCTGTGTGGGTTAATAATGTAATAGGTCTACATGGATCATAGTTAGGTCAGGTACCTTGGGATGTTTTCATTGGGAGAGTTCTTTTCACCGAGGGTTTTTTATCCTCAAGTTGTCAATTGAGCTTTTCAGCCTGGTTGATTTCCCTTGAGTTTTTCCCTCACACCTGCAACAATTCATCCAAAGTGGTGAACGACGTTCTAATGGTCTCATCCTCTGGTTTAGGAATGATGTAAATGACCATGCAATACATCATAGAAAGTTTCACGGAATTTCGTCGAGTCTAGATAGTTTTTTTTTTTAATTAATTAAATTTAATTAATTTTCCTAAAGTTGGGATTTTAATTATTTAATTAATTAATTGTTTTTGAGCAATTATTGTAAAAACTAGGCCTTTGGGGTTTTGATAGGGGTAGTTGTGTTAAAAAGAAATGGAAAGGCACCCCCTACACTCTCGGACCAAGTTTCAGCTTAGTCGAACAAGTTTTGTTAGTCATTTGTCTGCCTGGAGTCAGAGTCAGTCAAAACAACAATTTTTATTGCTAAGTCATAAATGTAAATTTTGTAAATATGAGTTAATGGGGTTATGTAATGATGGAAAAGAGAAATATGGGTCATCCCTAGCCTACCCAACCCACCTTACAAATTTTATACACCCCCTCACTTGTCCACTCACCCATTTCCTCATGCCCCTAGGGGGATTTGCGCCCCCCCGTCACCATAAACCTTAGAAAACTCCATTCAATTGACTTGTGGGCCCCTCCCACATGAGTTTCACCCTTCCTATCCTACCACCTCACCCTCTCTTGGTCCCACACTCCCTCTCACCCTTCCACATCACTTATCCATGTCAAAACCCTAAGTTGGTGCGCCCCCTTCCTTGAGATCATCTAATTTGCTTGGGTTTTGACACATGGCTCTCATCCAGGAGGGTTCAATTTTCCTATTGAGCTATAAAAGAGAGCCTCCCCTCACTCATTTCTTCACCATTCTTTGAGCTAAGGTTATGCTACATAAATTTTGTCCCACTCTCTTACTCTTGCCATCATACATTCATCCCATTTTTCTCTTGAAAGCATTGGAGCAATTTGTTGTTACAAGGCTCTCCCATTTGGATTAATAATAAACTTTGGAGGATTTGAAGTAATCAAGAGTATTATGATTTTCTTCTTTCATATGAGGTGGCATTGTTAATTTTTGCATTGTGTATGGTGTTGAGTATATTCTTGGGCAAAGTAGTTTGCTTGAGTGGATACATAAATAGTATTGTTGTTAATCTATATATGTAAATTAGTTGATATTTTGAAGTATTTCATTGTGTTAGCTTACTCTCACATGTTATCTATTGCTATACCTCACATATTGCTTGAGTTTTGCAGGTTTGCCTCTAAGGTGTTGTTGGCATAGTCTCAAGAAGGGGTTTTCCATCAAGATTTTCTCACACTTCTTACTTATAATATGATATTTTTCTATTCATATCCATTATATTACTGTAGCTAACCATATTAGATAGTTCAATAATTTCAAACTTTAGTTGGAGATTTTTTGTGTGAAAAAAATTCTGCGTAAAAACCATAATTTTTTCTTAACTTTGTTGTGTTGTGCAACATTTCCAGCAAGCATTTGTTTGTTGGTTTTTGCAGGTTCTTACTAGAAACAAGGGGATATGCTGCCCAAATCCACTCTCACAACACTCCCAAAGAGATTCCATTAGTTGGGTAACAACTCTCTCTTCTTCCTCATTCATTTCTAGCATTGTAGCAAGCCCCCGAGAAGTTCCCTAGAGGCTTGCATTCTATTGTATAGTTTCAGCCTTGTATTTATTTATTGTAAGTTATTTCATTGCCTACACCTTGGGAGAGTGATTGGCTCAGCCAACCCCCCAAAATCATTGGGCTAGGAGATAGAATCCTTTTGAACATTTTTTATTTCTTGCCTCACTTGTCATTAAGACAAGGTTGCGTGGCTAGGATTGCTTAATAATAATAGTTGTTAATTTCCTTTACAACCCTCTTTGGCACAACATTGGTAGGCTTGCCTTCACCTTGTTCCATTGTGAGTGGTTTATTGCTATTTTATTTCCAAGTTTTGCTTGCATAATTGCCTACACCTTGGGAGAGTAACCTCCAAAATCATATGGCTAGAATGTTAGTGATGTGTTGATGGTTTATGTGGTTTAAATGGATCAAAATGCTCTAGAGTAATCATCACATGTTAAATCATCTTAGTTTAATCCCTTAAGGCATACTTCCTTTTACATGGTTTAGTTTTATTCTTGCAAATATTTCACTCTTTAGCATGGTATCTCAAATGGAGTAGATTACATGGGTGAATGATATGTCTTGAATGCAATCTTTTATTTCTTGGGCACACATAACTCTCATGCTTTCCTTTGGTTTTGATATGTAAATGGTGTAGGAGTTAGCTTTCATTTTCAGCAAGTATATTGTCTTAAGCATGCTAACTCACATGGAATAGCTTATGTGTTTGAATGGTTAAAATCTCAAGTGTTGTTCCATTTGGAAAGCCGTTTTTGCCCCTTTCATAACATTTTATTACATATCTTGCACATGCTATTGGTTATCAAATGGTGATGTAAATGGTCTCTTTTTCCAGCTTTCAATTCATGCTTTAGATGTGGTGTTAGTCTTCAATTTCGTAATCTGCAACACACTTCACACCAATCATTTACAGTTTCGGTTTTAGGCATAATTCATCATTTTTGGGCACTTAAAACTCATCTAAAACACTCATAACACACCTTAAGACTTACCCATAAGTCATAATATTATTTTAGACCAACTAGGACACCTAATTCCACCATCTTCACCATCTAAAACGAGTTTGAGGAAAAAAACGGAGGGTGTAGGCATGGCACTGTCTCACAGCGCACAGGATGTGTCCTCTTCAGGAAGCACTCTTACTTTAGGGCTGACCATGAGTGGGCCTCATTTCCTTACTATCTTGAGCATTCGACATTTATTTGGCAATAGGAGGAGGAGGAGGAGTAAGGTTTGACACTTAGTTAGGATGGCAAGTAAAATTTATCAAATCTTTAAACAACTCTTAACCACTTAGTCTTCTAGACAATCTTTACTTGGGTATATCTTATGATGGTTGTTTAGAATAATACATTGCAAGAACATGTACATCTCTTATCTTTCATGCAAATGTGGTTAAGTTTCTAAGTGTTAAATCTTTGATTTTGGGGAACTTTTATCTTTCAAGTTATGATCTTTGTGGTGTGATTCAAGAAGAAGTTGCACATCCCATTTGGAGGCATCATCTTGTTGAGTCTTGAGTGATTTAGTGGTTACCATTGAAAAGCAGTCCAATAGAGTAAGTGCTATTGGGGCATGCTTGGCTTTATGTGAATGATCTCAATGTTTTAATATCTTTTGGATTCTCATATTTAAGCATTGTTAATCTTGTCTATTTGTATCTTGTGTAAGTGTTGTAATATCTATCTTTCATTATTGTGAGTACTTGTATCTTGGTTGTGGATAATTGTAACTTCACTTTACTTGTAATCCTTGTTGTAATTAAACTCCCTCAAACTTAGTTGACCCCTTGCCCAACCTTTAGGCACTAGTCTTAGTTGACTTAGGAAAGGGTTTGCTTGTCATTGAAAATCTTGCACTTTGCATTTGCTGCCTTAGCATCATAGGTTAGTTTTCCCCTTAACCTTTAACAAATTAAAACCAGCTCCTGGAACTTCAAAGTTAAATCACATCTAGTAACTAGGGTCTACCCCCCTTGTCTTCCCTAGGAGTAAGCCTAGAAGGAAGAGGTTTCAGTCAAGGTGACAGTGTGGACTGTAAACCTAGGCATTGTGCCACCAAGGACACACTAAGTGAGTTGGACTTTGCTCACGTTTGCAAGTGTGTATTAGGACGGAAACAGGCTGAAATATTGAGTCTCCGTAGCTATTCAGGAGGACGTGCCTTCAGCCATGGGGGTTTGGACTTGACCCCGGTTCTTCTTGTATTTAGCCTTTGGAGGCCTATATATTCTTATCAGGAGAATTTTGTAGCAACTCATATAATATGTATTGGATCTATCTGATGTTATTCCAGATCTACATCCTTTTTGTATCACGTTCTTTCTTATTATATCAATAAAGGTTAGATCTTTGTTGTTGGTTCCATATCTGGTGTTGCTTGTCATATCTTGTATTTCCACTTGCTATATCTTCAAATCTATGTCATATTCTTGTTAACTGAATCTACAAACCCTAAGACATAACTCAAGAAGTAAATGTCCAAGTAAACACACACACATCAAGTAATCAATGATCAATTAGTGTTCCAAGCGAAAAAATTGGCTTGGGAACACTACGGTGGTATCAGAGCGTTCATCCTCCTAGCCAGTGGGGATCAACGCATGCAGAAGTTCAATGGTATCTATATGGGCAGACATAGGAGGCAGGCAGGCGAAACAGAGGCCGATATGGAAGGTTCAAGTGAGGACAGTGAGCCACAAGTCGTAGCAACCTTGGCACATGAACTACGTCAGTCTATACTCCAGACAAAGAGTAAGTTGGTCACACACTTACAGGAAAACTAGGAGGCATCACGC
The DNA here is from genome assembly GCA_009831015.1 of Picea engelmannii. NCBI lineage: Eukaryota > Viridiplantae > Streptophyta > Pinopsida > Pinales > Pinaceae > Picea > Picea engelmannii. Next base: position 46,137 of record ML828901.1, read on the forward strand.
AGAAGCCAGAGTGAGTTGAGAGAGACCTTAGAAAAGGTAACTGCAAATCAGGATCTGATCTCACAAGTACTGTTGGATTTGACTCATGGAGGAAAGGGGTCTGAAAAATTTGCAAATAGAGAGTCTAGTGGATCTCATAGAGGAAATAGGCAGTAACAAGAGCATATTCCATATTATCATACTGAGGGACAAAGCCATGGAGGAGGTGCACCACATGGATAGACACATTGTAGGACCACCCATAGGCCCTACCTACCTTCTTTCTTGGATGAACAGACACAACCAAGCTACCAAGACGAAATTGAGGACAATATTGGATCAATATTGTGGATTTAAACTCTAAGGTAAAACCAAGTCGTACCACAGGAACCACTATGAGTTAGAGCGCAGGGATGGAAAAATGTAGATCCCCTATTTTGATGGGTCTCCCAAGATGACTGCACAGGCTTGGGTGCAAAAATTTGACACTTACCTACAGCTTAACCCAATGAGAGACATGGATGCCATCAAGTTTGTCACTATGTACTTGGAGGGAAAAGCTCATGACTAGTGGTACCATGGGTTAACCACACTTGGCCACAATCAGATAGTGGCTTACACAAAGTTTACACATAGGCTTATTGACAAGTTTGACCAGGGGGATCCAGAGATACAGTTCAGGGAACTCAACCAACTCAAGAAGATAGGATCACCAGAGGTGTATATTGAGGAGTTTCAGAGGATAACAGTCATGGTGAAGGATGTTTCTTAGTCAAGACTCATTATGCTTTTCACAGAGGGTTTGATGGAACCCTTAAGGGGTTGGGTTAAGGCTTTCAAGCCTACCAATTTACATGATTCTATATGGAGGACTAGAGATCTAGGCCCATCAACGCAATCTAAAATTATCCCTAGACCACCTCTAAATACTGGAGGAATGGCCAAATACCTCCCATGAATCAAGGAGGAAGAGACCCAAGGGGGTTTGACAGAGGAAGAGGCAGGATGGATGAGAACACTAGAAGGGAACTGAGGAGAAAACAACTATGCTATACATGCAAAGAGCCTTGGGATCCATCCCGCAAGTGTATGGGCAGAGGAAAGGCCCACTACATTGAGGTAACTTCCGATAATGAGGAGGATGAATATTTCGGCCACCTACAAAATATATAAGTAGACACCACCGAAACTGCAGAAGAAGAAGGTACAGGTCACGACATGGAAACAAATAAGAAGGCTACATTGGCATCCATTAGTGGGGTACCCAAGTATAACACCTTCAGGATGAGAGGGGTACTGCAGGGACAAAAGGTTTCAGTTCTCATTGATGGGGGGGCTTCTCACAACTTTATTGATTCAACCCTACTACAAAGGAGGCACATACCCACGATATAATTTGAAGGATTCAAGGTGGAGGTAGCATGAGGAAGCACCATGCCTTGTAACAGGTACATTCCGGGAATGAAACTTACATTGGGCAGGTATGATTTAGCACAAGACTTTTATGTGATGGATCTACCAGACACAAATATCATCCTTGGGGTTCAGTGGCTTAGTACGTTGTTACCAATCACCACCAACTACAAGACCATGGATATGTCTTTCAAAGAGGAAAGTGGGAAAAAGGTAGTTCTCGGGGGCATGTCAGGAAACACAACTAGGGTGGTTATAGCAAAGCACATGGAGGCCATTTTCAGAAGAGAGGACATTGTATATGCTGCTGAGTGTAGGATTTTAGTACATGTGGACAAGAAGGGAAAGGTTCACTATGCACCAAAGATTCAAAGAATCATTGACAAATATAGCAAGGTGTTTGGACCCATTCCACTAGGAGCACCACCAGATAGGGGGTTTGAGCATATCATAGAGTTGGAAGAGGGAGCGAAACCAGTGATAACCACTCCCTATAGACACCCAAAGAAGTACAAAGATGAGATAGAGAAGGGTATCAAATAATTGTTAGACATGGGTCACATTAGACCGAGTTCTAGTCCTTTTGCATCTTCAATGGTACTAGTAAAGAAGAAGGATGGAACCATGCGCATTTGCATTGATTACAGGGCATTGAACAATAAAACAATTAAGAATAGGTATCCCAATATGAGGATTGATGAGCTATTGGACGAGATTCATGGGGTTGTTTACTTCACCAAGATTGACTTGCGCTCTGGCTATCATCAGATCAAAATGAGGGAGTAGGACGTCCACAAGACTGCCTTCAAATGTCACTACGACCACTATGAATTCCTGGTGATGCCATTTGGATTGACTAATGCGCCAACCACATTTCAATCTTGCATGAATCACGTATTCAATAAGCAGTTGAGAAAGCACCTCCTAGTATTTTTTGATGACTTGTTGATCTATAGCAGGACTTGGGAGGAACATATTCAGCATGTGGAGCATATTCTAACTATCATGGAGGACCAATCCTTGTATGAAAAATAATCCAAATGTGCATTTGGAATGACAAAGGTCCTCTATTTGGGACACATCATTGGATTAAAAGGGGTATAGGTACACCAAGAGAAGATCCAAGCTATACTTGACTGGCCCACACCTAAGACCCTCAAAGAATTGAAGGGGTTTCTTGGCATTTGTTGCTATTACAGGATATTCGTCAAGGGTTTCTCACTTCTTTGTGCACCCTTGACTGATTTGACCAAGAAAGGGGCTTTCAAATGGAGTTCAGAGGCACAGTTGACATTTGACAAAATGAAAAAGGTAATGAGCACGTGCCCAGTTTAGCTCTACCAGATTTTGGCCAACCCTTCATAGTGGAGTGTGATGCCTCCGGGGAGGGCATTGGGGTAGTTTTTATGCAGAATAGGCACCCACTTGTCTATGAGAGCTGAAATTTGAGGGGCCCTGAGCTTCTTTACACTATTTATGACAAAGGGATGTTGGCCATCATGCATGCATTGGCCAAGTTCAGGCAATACTTGGTAGGAGCGAAATTTGTGGTGAGGACAGATCACAACAGTCTTAAGTACTTTTTGGAACAAAAGGAATTAAATGAGAAATATAAAAGCCTATCATTTTGACATTGCGTTTGTCAAAGGGAAGAATAACGTAGTGGCAGATGTGTTAAAATATTGTGTAACCACAAAGAATATTCTTATCCCCTTTTGTAGATAAAGATAAAATATATTTATTATTGATTATATCAATCCCCTATTGTGGATTGATCATGTCGGGCATTGTAATTGACCAAATCCCCTTTTGTAGATTGGTCAAACCCTAATTGTAATAGGCTAAATGAAACGACGACCCCAAAATATATTAAAGTGGTTATAACCACCCATAATGAGAAGTCGACCCTACCAATGAAAAGACACCTCTGTTCAACACCTGCTAGTTTGTATAAATAAGATAGGCTAGCACCTCATTTGGACACACACTCAGCTCACTCATCTAGTGCACAAGTATTGAAGGAAGATGCAGTTACCAGTTGCCAGAAGAAGGAAGAGAGAGAGAGAGGCGCATCCTTGGGAGAGGAATTTCTATGTTGTTTGGTTCATTGTCTTAGCATTTTATTGACTATCTATGTTAAGGAAGTTTTGTTGGGTTTTCTTCCCCATGAGGGTTTCCCAGTATAAATTTTGTGTACTCTTGTGATTGCGTTTCTCTCAGTGATCCTATCTATGCTATTTTTATCTAGTAAATTGAAAGTAACCTAATAATAGTAGAAACTTTAACATGGTATCAGAGCCAAGCTGAAGAGAGCATCTTTCACAGGAAAAAGAAAAACGTCATTGTTCCTGTACAAGGAAATTAGGGTTTTTTTATTGAAGAAGAATTTCATCCCCAAATCCATCTAGAAAGGTGTGCCCTACCTCAAGGAAGATTTTGGCATCTTCAACGCACATTTTCAGTGGCTAGATCTCTCGAAAAGTGAAACCCTAGTTTTCACAAAGTACCAGAAGTACCAGAAAACCAGAGTACCAAAAGTACCAGAAGTACTAGAAAACTAGAAGCACCAGTCCAGAAATCCGCAGATCAAGTTTGAAGGGGTAAAATTTGGATTTTCAGAAATCTGACTGTACTAGCATACTCGCCTCAGTCCAACGCATCTTTTGGTGAGTTCATTTTTCAGATCCAAGAAATTTGATTTTTTTATTATTTCTATAGCCCAGAGGGCTAGGGTTTCTACTGCAAGAAAGAATGGCTACCAACATGAGGGTAGAAAATAGGCTGGAAGGATCTAGAAACTTTAGATCTTGGAAGCATAGGTTGCTTATGATTCTAGATGAGAATGATCTCCTAGAACATGTTATAGTGGGTGTACCAGAACCAAATGAAGAAAAGCAAAAGACCAAGCATAAGAATAATGAAAAGAAAGCAAAGAGAATCATGTCAGATTCAGTAAAAGATCACTTGATCCCTCATATATCTGAACTATAGACATCAAGGAAAATGTATGAATCTTACCTTAAGAAATCATCTTCGTAATATGAAGATGGACAACTCAGAATCTGTCACATCCTATCTTATGAGAGTTTCTCAGATCAGAGATCATCTTGCAGCTATTGGAGATGTCATTAGTGACAAAGAACTTGTAACCACCACCCTAAATGGGTTTCCAACATTTTGCATTCCTTTTGTATAAGGAGTGTGTGCAAGAAGCAAGTTACCCAAGTTTGATAAGTTATGGGAAGATTGCACACACAAAGAATCTAGACTTGCAGACCAACAAAAGAGATTAATTGTCGATGAAGATGAAGCTCTTACAGCTCAAAAGAACAAAATAAGTTCCTTCAGGAAGAACAATAAAGAAGCTAACTCCGTAAGAGTTCCAGATAAGAAGAGATATGTTTCAAAGATCAGATGCTACAACTGTCAAAAGTTGGGACACTTTTCTTATGATCGTTCTCAAGGAAAAGGGAAAAGAAAGCATCAAGCACATGTGGCAGAGGAAGAGGAATCTCCTCCCTCAAATAAAGTTTTAGAAAAAATTAAGGATTATGTCCTTTAAGTTAAAGATAGTTGATCTGAATAAAGATAGCAAATGGTGGAGTTTGTGGAGCCTCCCCACACAAAAACAAAAGATAAGTATTCATGTTTATTTTTAGTATCTTGTTTACTTTAATACTTTATCATTACAAGTTATATTTTTGTGAGAATGTGAGTTAACGTCATTTTATTTCAGTATCTATGCAGACTTAAGAAGGAAGTATCAAAGAAGAGGATGAAGAAAGAGATAAAATATTTATTTCAGAAAGCATACTGTAAGTAAGGTTACAGGTCTCGGAAGAAAGAACTTATGACGTAACTTGCAGAAGTTAGACAACATGAGAAGGACGTATGATAAGATGACAACCAATAAAGACCAGACAATATCCAATATTTATATAGGAGCAGGAGGCTCCTAAAGATGCGGAGCATAAATATTCAGGATGAAGAAAAAGATGGATACTCATATATAGTGGATGAGATGCAGGTAACTACAGGTTGCTCCAATACCATTCTTATAGATGCAGAGGGAACATGTTGATCCAGCATGAAGACTGAAAGAAAGAAATATTCGAACTCAAGAAGGCACCTAGGATATTACAGAATAAAACTTCAAGGATGATGATTAGAAACTATTATCTTGGTGCAAGAGGGAGGCATGTCTCCGAGTTCAAAATGAAGGATCGTGATTTGATGCAGCTAGAAAAGCAGATGGATGGTGCCCAGATATTTTGATCAATATGAAAGCTATCTAGTAGATGGATGGTGCCCAATAGATGGGTAGCATGGTATTATACCATGGAAAGATTTTGAACCACAAGAGATTTTTTTTGATCCCATAGCTAGACCTTCGTAGAGAAGGAGAAAGAGAAAAGACCTTCATAGAGAAGGAAAGATAAATCCCATAGGTAGACCTTCACAGAGAAGGAAAAGAGAAGAGACCTTCATAGAGAAGGGGAATGAAAAATTTGCCAAGGTTAGCCTCTGTCCAAGTGTTGAGTTTTGGATACTCTAGGGACATGCTAGAATACTCTTGTAGAGAGGGGTGTGACCACCCTTGTAGAGAGGAATGCGGATGCTTCTCCAAGGCGCAGCGGGCAGATACTCTCCTGTGGACAAGGATGGAGTAGCCTGGAACACAAACCTTGACCATGTGGAATGGTTAGTTGGCTCTTGAAGTTTGTGTCGTGATCCTGCATGGATCATGCAAAGGGAATCTAGTCTTGCCCAGGCTACCATCTTAGCTTCTCTAGTTCTTATGGGATGACTAGGAGTGAAGCTATGGTAGTAGTCATCCCCAGTGGATGGGTGAGATATATGACTACAAGAGAAGGGAGAACATAAAAGGAAAGACAAAACTCATAGAATATCTTCTGTGTGAAGATAATACATCTTTTGTGTGAAGATAATATATCTTATGTGTGAAGATAAGAAAGAAGTATATTCTGCATGAAGATGAAAGAAAGAAAGAGTATCTTCTGCACGAAGATAAAGAGAACAAAACTTCTGATGATTTATAGATATGCCAGTCAATGATCATGATGCTAGATGACCAAGGGGATGCCTCCAGTTATCCAGTTGATGATGTTGCCCAGTTGATGATGTTATCCAGTGGATACTACTACCTATTTGATGTTGACCTCCAGTGACCTGTCAAAAGATAAAGAATATCCTTCTTGTTAAGAGGGAGTGTTAAAATATTGTGTAACTGCAAAGAATATTCTTATCCCCTTTTGTGGATAAAGATAAAATATATTTATTATTAATTAAATCAATCCCCTTTTGTGGATTGATCATGTCGGGCATTGTAATTGACCAAATCCCATTTTACGGATTGGTCAAACCCTAATTGTAATAGGCTAAATGAAAAGATGACCCCATAATATATTAAAGTGGTTATAACCACCCAGAATGAGAAGTCATCCCTGCCAGTGAAAAGACACCTTTTCAGCACCTGCCAATTTATATAAATAAGAGAGGCCAACGCCTCATTTGGACACACACTCAGATCACTCATCTAGTGCACAAGTATTGAAGGAAGCTGCAGTTACCAGTTGTCGGAAGAAGGAAGAGAGAGAGAGTCACATCCTCGAGAGAGGAATTTCTGTGTTGTTTGGTTCATTTTCTTGGCATTGTATTGGCTATCTATATTAAGGAAGTTTTGCTGGGTTTTCTTCCCCATGAGGGTTTCCCAGGATAAATGTTGTGCACTCTTGTGATTGTGTTTCTCTCAGTGATCCTATCTATGCTATTGTTATCTAGTAAATTGAAAGTAACAAGTTGATAATAAAAGCTGCTAGATATGTCACTGAAAGTCAAGTAAAGATGCAAAATATTAAGCTAGTAATGACTAGTATAACTCAAGTAAGATATAGCAAGACTTTAGTGATAAAGTAGGGTTTTTAAGTAATGTTATTGAAGAGATATTATGGAAGCCTTATGTATGTAGAAAAATATTTCTACAACGACAAAATCTACCCCAAGAAATCAACAAACAACTTGTCCAACAATTAGCCAATATCAAGTAGATTGTTAATGACAATTTGTAAGCAAATTCTAGAGGTAGATTAGTGAGTAAATTGATTTTTAAAGAGCAATTTGTTGTATCCCTAATGGTTGTAGATGACAGTTATAATAGAAGAAATATGTACTTGGCCAAACTAGAGGCCCTAGTGGCTCAAGCAAGCTAAAAGCACGTAAAATTGAATTTAGTTCAAACAATTTAAATATCTCATAAAATCATGCATTCCAATGCAAGAAATTATTTCTCCAATGCAATTTTCATATTAGTGCTTTGTATCTATTGGGTAAATGAATTCTTGGATGTGAGAGTTAGATCCACAATATTTCTAGGGGTGTAAGCTGTTTTACTCCCTAGAGCATGCAAAACCAACAAAGGTAAATCTAGGAGGGTGTAAGCCCTTTTACTCCACCTAGAAACCTTGTAAAAAATGGCTTATCAACTAGAAAATAATATGAACCTTGGTGGAGGGTGTATTCCCTTATACTCCTCCAAGGGTTTAGGACAAGAATATCAATGGAACTAGAAGAAAATACCAACAAAGTGCAGAAATTTCCTTACCAATTCCACAAAATAGCATGAACAAACCCTAGGTTTGTTGAAATTTTGGTATTATCGTTTAACCATAGACAATGTCACATCATTGTCACCCAACCATAGGCATTCACATGTGCCACCCCCAAGCACACTAACCTTTACTTAGAATAATTCTGGCAAGCCTACTCCAGAACCAACAGATAAACCCTAGTTGCTAACTACAACAACAACTCAAAACAAGTAGAATGCTCCTTCTCTAAAGGTAGCGCAAAAGAGAGAGAGAGAGAGTCTCCATATCCACAAAATAAGTGCCATACACAACTGGAACACCTGCAACTTCTCTACTCACTCAACCTTGCCCCATACTTAGCAAGAATATCACCAAGAGTTTCACCAAGCACCACCAAGAATATCACCAAGAGTTTCACCAAGAACCACCAAGAGAATAACCAAGAATATCACTTGATATCACTAGAGAGAGACCAATACCAAGAGATCACCATATGTCCTTATTCCTCCTTGCAGTTATAGATGCAACTACAACTCTCCACAAGACTTGTGCTCTAATTAGGTATACAAATGAGCGAAAACGTCCTCTATTTATATTAATATGTCCGATGACTTTTCTGGCTGGGTCGACCTGACTTTCTGGTAATTATATTTTCTTTTTATCTTTTTCCTATGGAGCCGACTTGTATTTCTGGAAGATAATATTCTAATATTATTTATTCTTCTAGGTCGACTTGTCTTCTAGGGTTTCCACACATCTGTTTAATGGTTCGCTTGATTCTAGAATATTATATTCTAAGTCATAGGTTACACGTGGAGGTTAATACCTCCCGAAGATACCAAAACATCAACACTCCGTCTTATCTAGGGAGGTATTAACTAAGATGTTCTTCATGTAGTGGTATCAAACACATCCATCCATCTCACATGGCATGGTAAAGACTCACATGGTATTTCAAACCAGTCTACAGGTAGCATCACCATAGCCACTCAGGCTATCATATGATCAAACATATAAGGTATCACCATCATAGCTGCACATTAGCCATATAGCTGGAAAACACCTCCAACACTACTGGTTGGCCCTCCACCTAGTAACCTCCGATGCTACTGATCGACACTCTAAGTGGGAATCATTTCTGACACTATAGGTCAACACCTAGTTCATATAGAACTAGTAACTCATCAACTCACATAGAATCAGACTCAAAAATTTAACGAGGAAGGTATTCCTCTTGGAACGATCATCATCACTGCTTCTGCACACCTCGGTCATTGTCTTGTTGAATTTCATGAATCCATACATCATAAGAAGTTATTCACTTTCATTGGAGTAGTGTACAAGCCTTTGTTGGAGTAGCATACCAACCTGCACTAGGGTAACATACCAACCTGTATTGGAGTAGCATACCAACTTGTGCTGGAGTAATATATCAACCTGCATTGGAGTAGCATGCCAACTTGTGCTGGGGTAACATACCAGCCAACATTGGAGTAGCATACAAACCTGCACTGGGGTAACATACCAACCTGCATTGGAGTAACATACCAACCTGCGTTGGGGTAAAATACTAGCCTATGTTGGAGTAGCATACCAACCTACGCTGAGGTAACATACCAGCTTGCATTGGAGTAGCATACCAACCTGCGCTGGGGTAACATACCAGCCTGTGTAGGAGTAGCATACTAACCCGCGCTGGGGTGACATACCATCCTGCATTGGATTAGCATACCAACCTGCATTGGGGTAGCTCCCTCTACTAGGTATCACATCACTTCCCACTACCGGGGAATACTTCAATTCTCACTAGTGGAGAAAAATATTTAGACCACTCCAAGCTTGTCCCTAACAAAGGCTTGGTACATGGATGTATATGATTGTGTATACAAATTCTTATCTGGATAGTCTTCTCCATGTCTCAAACTAGAGACCATATAATATGTTGTCTCCTCCAACCGTCACTATAGTTTCCTTCAGATTTATCACCTGTGACCTGCCTGGAACAAGGACAATAAAGAGAAAAACAATAGACAAGAATAATACTCTTATAATAATAAAAACAAGAACAAGAACAATAATCACAGTAGCTCCTTCTTAGATTTATTTCTTGTGACCTGCCTGGAACAAGTACCAAAATAAAAATACAATAATAAGAAATAGGAACAACTATTCTAGTGTTGTGATCAATCATTCCTCCATGGTAACCAAGGTGACCTGCCTGGAAGCAAAACAAGAAGTATCTCCTAGAGGAGATGTTAGTTCATCTTGCAACCAAATACAATAAGCATTTATATCAATAGTACTCACATGCTTCCAAGTATTAATTGTATCTAGAAGTAATAGAACCTTTCAAGGATTGTTGTCACAACTAGTAATGTAGCAATTATCAAACTTGATATGTGCAAATTGGAAACTTATTAATTTAATTAATCAAACCTGGAACCTGGAGTCTTATCTTCAAGAACAAGTGTTGTTGATTTTATTTTGAGTATCCTTCACTCAAGATGACAAGTATTCTCTTCAACCTGCCCCCTGTACTTAAGACAATATGCTTTCTTGACAAAATCTGAGTTAGAGAATATAATGCAAATAAACTCTAAAATATCAACCTTAACCAATCTAATACTTTGACTAGAGTCAACTTATAACTTTAACTTTGAATAAAGGTTACTATAACTTCAATAGATCAAAATACAACTAGATGTTCATAAGATTACAATAATGCCATAACAACTAGAGGCATATGAAAACCATCAAACTTGGAGTGTGTTGTTCCTCTGAATGCGTTGGGTCTGAGATCTGTATATACTATTGTAAGAGATCTCTTCTCCTGCAATCACACTCAAAATAGTGATATCGTTTAAATATATATAAGTATATACGCCCGGAAACATCGATAGGTAGTGGCACCATCCGATAACAACGACAAGCAATGACGAACCTTCAAACTTCAAAGGTGCTCCAACTTGTAATATAAAGGTAACTGGAGATGTGATAGGGTAAGACGCACTAGGAAACACAAAAATAGTCCCAACACTTCACATGAACTTTAATTGCAACTGGTACTGCAATTGACACAAAGCAACTGGCAGGAAGGAACTGGCACCGCAAATGCAACAAGAACTATAGACATAGGGTTTTATGAGGAAACCTTAATTTATCAACTTCAGAAATTTGCAGATCTGATCCGAGGAAGAGATGTGCCCTAATTAGGAGGAATTCTTAGTGATTTCAGTAAGTGCTCAATGAGCTTGACAACGAGGGAAATTGAGGATCTTACTTCCAGGGGTTAAATTGTTATGAAGGAAACTAAATTTGAAACCATGTTGAAATTATGGTATGCTCGTTTAACCATAGACAATGTCACATCATTGTCACTCAACCATAGGAATTCACATATGCCACACCCGATCACACTAACATTTACTTAGAATAATTTCGGAAAACCTACTCCAGAACCAACAGATAAACCCTAGCTTCTAACTGTAGCAAAAAATCAAGACAAGTAGAGCGATCCTCCTCCAATGGTAGTGCACAAGAGAGAGAGTCTCCATGGCCACAAAATAAGTGCCATACATAGTTGCAGCTACACTACTCTCTCAAAATTGTTCCATACTTAGCAAGAATATCACCAAGAGTTTCACCAAGCACCACCAAAGATATCACCACGAGTTTCACCAAGAATATCACTTGATAGAGTTAGAGGGAGACCAAGACCAAGAGATGACCATACACCCGTATTCCTCCTTGTAGTTGTAGTTGCAGCTGCAACTACATCTCTTCACAAGAATTTCACTCTACTAGGTATACAAATGAGCTAAAACGTCCTCTAATTATATTAATCTGTCCAATGACTTTTCTGTCTAGGACGACCTGACTTTCTGGTAATTATATTTTTTGTTTATCTTTTTCCTGTGGAGCCAACTTGCATTTCTGGAAGATAATATTCTAATATTATTTATTCTACTAGGACGACTTGTCTTCTAGGGTTTCCACACATTTGTTTGATGGTTCACTCGCTTCCAGAATATTCTATTCTAAGTCATAGGTTACATGTGGAGGTTAATACCTCCCGCAACTACCAAGACATCAACAAGGTTACCAAGCAATATCCATCCAAAGCAAGAAATCAAGCCTCCAAGAGGTGTGCACCACCTTAGCTTCACAATATAGCAAGAGAAAGCACCAAAAAATAGTTTCACAAGAGAGAGATAATCCAAATTGCCCAAAGAGGGTGAAAACTTCAGCCAAATAGTCTTTCTCTTATGAGAGAGCTATGATAAAATGAAATGATTTTGGCCTTTATTTATAGAAGACCTCTAAAATTTGTTTGTCCACATAAAATTAGGGTAAACCACAAAATAAGGAAGCCATCCCCCTTAATTTTTTCCCTTTACAACTTAAATTTAAATTTAACTTAAAATTTTCACATAAGAAACCTTAGAAACATGACATCACACCCTAAAGGGTGGAATTTTGGCACTTGAGGAGGTCATTGGGTTGTTGAAGAGAGCGCTAGGCATACAAAGGCCATGTGTCACTTTGCAATGTGTCTTCCTTCTCCATCAATCATGTCAAACCTGTTAATATTATGGTAGCTTCGGGAGGTATGAACCTCTATTATGACCTATGAAGAGATTAGAATCCTCCAAAAGGAAGCAAAGAATTGAAGGAAACCCTAGACAGGTTGTCG
>ML828901.1:79162-111667 GCA_009831015.1 Picea engelmannii
GGCCGCGTTGGCTGGGGCCGTGGATGTTTCCCCGTAGGGGTTTTACCACGTGAAAACATTGGTGTGTTGATCTTTGATCTGGTTATGTGAGTGGTTACTGAAGGTGTTCGTCCTCTGTTGGAATACCTGTGTTGTCGAACATGTTGGGTATCACCCTCACCCCTTTCCACCTCATGCATGAGGTGGAAAGCGGGGAGGGCAATGCCCATATGCATGAGATGGAAAGGGGGGAGGGCGATGCATGAGATGAAAAGGGGGGAGGGAGATGTTAGGCATCGCCCCCTCCCCCCTTTCATGTGTATTATGGGCATCACCTCCTCCCCCCTTCCCACATTAATTTTTTTTTTTTAAATTTTGTGTACTGTTTTAATTTTTAATTTTCATTTTTTTAAGTTTGATTTTTTAAAGAAATAGCTATCTTTTTTTTAATTCTGGTTTTCAGAATTTATTTTTAAAAATTTTATTTGATTTTTAAACATTTTTCCAAAAACAATTGCATTTTTTTATAAAATAGGGTGTCTTTTCATTAAAAAGATAGTGTTTTTTTTTTTTCATTTAAAAAATGTTTTTTCCATGAAATAAGGCGATTTTTCATTTAAAAAAAGGGTTTTTTCATTAAAAATGTGGTTTTTTTTCTTTAAAGAAAAAAAGAAACATGCATGTGGAGTTTCTTTTTTCAATTTATTTATTTTTAGAAACATGCATGTGGAGTTTCTTTTTTCAATTTATTTATTTTTAATGTAAATTTTAAAAATAAAATAAATTTGATTAATAAATAAAATATCACTTTTCGATTTAAGGGTCAATTTTAACCACCCTACAAAAAGGGGTGCTATTAGTAGCACCATATTTTGAAATGGGGGTAAAAAATGCTACCTCTAAAAAATGAGAATTCTAGAGATTTCTCTTTAAGTTGATAACTTTGTTCATTGTCGTGTGTTTCCCTTCAGTTTCACTTTACCACCAATGTTTTCCTCGTTTTATGAGTTTACAACATCTCCCCAAGGTTTACTAACAGCGTGAGTAAAAATATTGACACTATCGCAAACTTTTGGATTCGCCTTCAACAGAGGAGTGACACCTAAGAGATCATCTCTATCCACCTCACAACATTGAAGGATAAACCCCCCCTCGAGAACAAACCCAGAAGCTACAAACAATGAGGAAAACTAAAGTTATAACGAGGACCCATATTGGAAAGTGATTACCCAAGAATCGCTTCTGCAAAGGATGATCTAAGGAGTTTGCAGATGTAGCAGTCTCATTGTTACCTTTCCCCTTGAAACCCTCGATGCCACCTTGAGCCATGATCACTTCCCAATGTTGTTGCTAATTCAATTTCATGGCATACTTAGTATTGATGTTATGGTACACACACCTCCTTCCATCTTCACACTATATATCTAGAAAATTCATGTTCCATCTTGAACTATAACCATTCTATATTGTCCCATAAACTACCAACTCAGGGTGATGGAACTCATCACTACTCCCCTATGTTGGTTGCATCATGCATGCATCGACCATCCTACACCCTCTAGGTGGAAGGGCCATCATATCCCATCTCTATCACCCGATCCGATGGATCCTTAAACTATATTTATTAAATTGGTCTCAAACCATTTATTCGATCATTACATTTAATAATAATTACCATCAAAAACTAATTGCTCCATTAGATAGTCCATCTCTCTCTATATAGAATCCTTTCTAATTAAACAATTGGTTCTCAATGTTGAGAACACACTTATACTGAGAGGGGGGCTGAATCAGTATAAGGCTATCTTTTTATTTTTAACATTCATAAACCATAATGAAGAAATCACATAAATGTAACAACTAGACAACATAATATTTAACATGGAAACCCTTTCGGGAGAAAACCACAAAAACATATTTTATAAATTTGTAGGCACCAACCTATGGTTACAAATGTTTGTAGGAACCAACCTACTAGAGACACCGATCCCCCTGCGTTTTGTATGCACCGACCTACAAGAGATATCAATCTCCTCTGCACCGACCTACATGAGACATTAATCCCCTCTGTTGTTTGAAGGCACCGACCTACTCGAGACACCAATCTCCACAATTGTTTGTTTTGTATGCACCAACCTACTTACAAGTTTACAATTTCTTCATATGCATTTCCTTCAATAGTCTGCTTGTTATTTCTGTCTTCACCAAATTTTCTCTACGCTCGTTACTTCTGCTTTCACCAGATTTGCTCTGCACTCCGTACTTCTCCTTTCACCAAATCAACGTGACACTCACTCCTTCCTTCGTTAGATCTGTTTGATGTTTACTCCTTCTTTCACTATATATGTTTGCTAGAACACCAAATCTGATCGTCACTAATATTTAATCATCGCTCCTTGAATGATATTCAATCATCACTCTTCAAATGATATGCATACAAATATTACATTTCCACACACACACATACACTTTATTTCTCACAATCATCTTCTCCTTTTATACTTTACCATTAGTTCTACATGAAAAGTTATGTTCATTTGAAAAGATACGACTTTTATTAAATAATTAATTAAGTTCCCCTTATTTATTTATTTATAAACATACTATGGGTAAAATACCACCATGGGTCTTAAAACCATGTGCACTTTTACTCCACTTTCACTTTTACCTTTTTTAATCCACTTTTATGTAACTTCATTTCTAATCGACTTTCATGTTTTACTCCACTTTTACCTAACTTCATTTCTAATTCAATATTTGATTTTCTTCCATTGATTCATCATTTTTTCTCAATTTACACCCTATGACCATAGATGTGTTGATTGGTGTACAATATTCCATTTTGAATTTCTTCAACATTATCTTAAGAAAACTCGGTTTGGAGGAAAAATAAATGACATAGCACATAGCATTCCCCCTTTAATTTTTTTCTAACTACAAAAACTGCTCGAACATGATACAACAACACTTCTAAAGAAGTATGAACACTATCACCAACAACTCAAGATATTCAATCTCTATCAATCTCGATAGTCTCTGTATCTAACATAAGCAGTAGTACATCTCCAACAACAATCGAACATGGTTAGGTTGGTCTCAGCAAATCCAAGTTGATTCAACAAGAAATAATTTAGTCAACAAGAATACATCAGTTGGGTTCGGATATCAACAACTTCAAGTATTCCACCCCTTGAGGGATCAATAAGTAGTAGTAATAGTTCTTTTCAAAAATTCCAATTGACAGACAACCTAGCTGAAACTTAGTCGATGAATACTTAGTCGAAACTCTAGTCGAATTCCATGTCGGTTCAATCCTTGATCGACCACTTCTAAGGAAATCATCAGTAAGTAAGAGGAACACTACACGATTGTACAAATTATGATACACAATGATATGAAGTCCTCAAACATATGGTCAAATAATTCCATGCCCATCCATCAATCCAAGCACAATCTAACTCAATAGTTGGCATTGGTCATGTTATTCCCAATTTCTAAGGATAACAAAAGAAATGATATCTCAAGCCCCCCAGGTTGCAGACATGGAGTACCGAGAGGCAGATCAGTAGGAAGATCCTTTCATTCACCACACATCACCATCTAATCGATGGAAACAAAATCAACCACACCGAGATTGGTTCATAGAGGACAACAAGTCTTGCTCCATGAGGTAACAAGTCTGATGGTGTGGTAAGTGTCATTCTAATAAATGAAGCTTTTGAGCATGTGCCAAAGGTTGATTTCTTATTTTTTGCAAACGTTTTCTTCAAAATTATGCATTTTTCCTCATTTAACCTTGGTGGTTGAAATGTTTTCCTAACAAGTGGGTCACCTTGGGGATAGGGTTTCTACTGGGGGTCTCGTTGAAGAGTCATCGTATTGTTATCCCCTAGCCTAGGGATAACTAAGGAGATTATGTCTCGAGGCCCACATGTCCTAGAAATGGAGTACCGAGAGCCATATTGACTTGAGCCTGGCCTTCGAGGGCCCATATTTCTTCTTCAATGCCTCCACCTTGTTAGTAGCAACAACATCCATCCCATCGGCCTGGTCCTTCAGAAACACTGGGTCTTTCTCCATGAGGTAATGAGTCAGGGTATCATGGTATGTGTCACTTTGATTCTCAAAACATTTGAATATGTGAATTTAATTCTTTTTTCTTATGACATGTTCTTGGACTTTATTCCTTTCCACTTTATACACATGGGGGGAATGATATGATTCCCTAGAAAGTTAGTTCCCTTAGGATTTGAGTTGCCACTGGGTGGGTTCATGAAAGGTCATTGTCCATTCCCACCATACTTATTACTTTTCATCATTTTCCCTCTCATCCATCCCCTACATTGGTTTAGGCATTGGGTTTTCCAAGCTAGAAAAGGGTTGTACCTCACCTTGTGGGAAGAAGGAGCTAAAGGCCTAGAGGGTAAAAGTAGTTGGCAAAAGAGAAAATCCAAAAGGACAAAACCTTCATATGCTTCACCCAGGGATCCTCAAGAAAGCAATAAAAGGCTTCTTAGCAAGAAATGGAGGGACCCATAAAATAGTAAAATCAAGACCTGGTTGGAGGATAGGGGGTCTCATCACAAGCCAACCTATTAGGTCCAAGGGCATGTAGCGGTATGAAACTACCATTCAGCTGGTCACCACATCAGGGTAGTGGATCTTGGTGGCATAACCAAGAGAAAGGGGGCTCATCACGAGCCATCCTTCTCATCTCCGTGAAATGCTTGTGGGTAACATTGTCACCACTAGTCACCACACCAGGGAAATGTCCCCTAATTAGTATCTTGAAAGAAAAATAAATAAGATAAAAGGATAAAAGGATAAAAGGAATTGAATGGGCTTGGAAACATTTGCATCCATGACAAGGTGCATCTCACCCTCTTCAGAGGCACCCACAGGTAAGACATACATTTCCCTGTCATCACTGCACACATTGCTCAAACATCCCATACCACCTCATCCACTTACATGACCTAGATTTTCCTTCACTTGGAAACATCTCACGTCCAATGAGAATTATCCCAATAGGACCTCCTGAAACCCTCTCCAAACCTGGCTTTTAGAATAGCTTAGAGTCTTTGAGAACTTGTCTGGGAAAAGGGGATTTATGCACATGTTTAGATAACTTGATTATTAGACGTGATTGACATTGTTGTGATCCTTGTGACTTATGAGCCCATGGATGTCGTACTTGTTTTTGTTGCAAGGCCACACCTGATGGATAGATACACATGGGGAGATGATTAGTTCAGACCTCCATAGGGATAAAATCCCACCAAATGGATGTTGAGACCCCAGTGAGGGGAAAAAATGTATCAAAGGCTTGCACCAAAGATAGAGGAGGACGTTCCACCAGAGACAGTCTGGCAGGCTTGGACACAGGGGGTCTTTCCCTCCCACTATTATGTAGGCCTTGGAAGGCCCATGACGTCACCTTTGTGACCCTTGACGTCACCCAACATTTGATGGACACTTTGGGCGCAGTTGTGTGCCAAGTGGCAAGTGTGGCTTGATCTAGAGGCCTTAGGAGGCCTAACGTTTTGCTCTTGGAGGCCAATGTTTCACCTGAGAGGCCTAATGCCACCCTAAAATGGCATGATGTCACCTTTTCTACTTCATTTAGGGTTTAATTTGTCATTTTTATGTAAAAAACTGGATATTACATGTAAACTAGCCATGTCGGCCTTTTTGACCTAATTTGTAAATTAAAGGTCATTTGTATTGTATACATAAGGTACAAATATCTCTTATTTTTCATCATCTTTCACTCACACTTAAGTCAGGTCTGAAATTTTCTACCTAATTAGGGTTTCTTGGCTGAAATTTGGTGCCCACTTCTTGAAGGAAGCTATTTTTGGTGTATTTTAGCATTTTTCTTGGTGGAAGTGTTCAACTAGGCATATTGCTAGATGATTCTTGGTGAATGCAAGTAAATTTTCTGAAATTCTTCTTCATTGAATGGATATGGTGTATTTATCTTTCATTTATTCTAAGATTATGAAATTGTTATCTTAAAACCCTAGGAGGCTAAAGCACATGTTATTGTTCTTGCCTTAATAACTTTCACCTACTAGATTATGCTAGAAACCCTATTTCCTTGAAGATTTGTGCTAAGGGCCTTGCCATTGCAATGCCCTAACATATTTTTCTTCATGTATCTATCATCTACTATCTTTGAGCTAAAGAAGGAGGAAAACCGATAGGGCCTAGGGTTACCTACTTCCTAGTGGCCATTTTCCCCTAAGGTCTAGTGATTGAAGCCTTGGCCTACCAACAGTTCAATCATAAACTTTCTTGTCTCTAGCTCTCTTATTATCAATTTGTTCCTTCAAGATTTCCGTTGCTAAAAAATACTCCATTTACCCTAAAAAGCACTGATCTAAGCCTTACAATTGAGTGATTGTTGAAAGCCACCTTAAAAAACTTTACCTTAAGCTCTCTAATAAATATTCCTAACCCTAGAATAAACTAATCTACTAACCTACTTGTTGTTGTTACAAAAGTAAGCTATAACCATCTATTGCAACACTAAAATCACCTAAAAGCAATTGAAAAGTTGATTTATACACCGCCTAATGAGCTTCTGACAAATGCTAGTACTTTGCTATTATTGAGTGATTGTTTTTGGTCATTGTGAAGCCATTTTAAGGCATTTATTGTGAAGCTATTATCTTATAAACATTGTTGTTATAAAATTATGCTTTCTTCATCATACATCAACTATTGCTTTTATTGAAAAGTCCATGGTTTTATGAAGTACTAACAACAAGTTGTACTTGCAAAAGATATATTTTTCTTGTTGCTTTTTTTTGGGCAGGTACATCTAAGCACTTTATTACTTCATTGGTTAAAACCTTGGGAATTTTTTATCAATGTGAATTGTGAGAGGGTATACTTTTATAGACACTTTAACCTTTTCCATCTCAAACCCCCAGGTCACCAGGGACGTCTCCCCTGGGCCATTAACCCTAATTATAAAGAGGTATCATGTTGAGGTGAAAGTGATAGGATAACCTCATGTTACACCAATTTGTCTTCCCTTAACCTTTTCCTTTGGAAAAAGTACAAATTGTGCGATAACATTTTGGCGCCGTTGCCGAGGAACATTGAGTCAATTCTTCTCAAAGACGACACTTTTCGGTAAGACTTTACTCAAAATCCTTTTACTTTACAAAGATTACCTGGCGACTCCACTGAGGATGATCCCCTCATCCCTTTGATAGTTTCAAGAAAATTATCCGGCGACTCCACTAACTTTTTCCAAGGTGCCACCTTACTCTCAATTCTGTGATATTTCCAAGTTATGGGATCATGGCGCCCTGGGAACAAGTGTATCCGACTATTGATTTCAAAAATTTTCAAGGATACCTGAATTATTTTGATACAAATTGGTCAGGCAACTCTCCAAGATTTGGAGGCCTCCCAATTACTCACATTGTAGAATTCTTGAAGTATATAAGCGAGATAGAGTTGGGAGGGGATGATGTTCTGGTAAAATTATTCATACTATCTCTTCCATCCTTTTTGAAAGATTGGTTTAACATTTGTTGCAAAGATAGGGGTATTTCATCTTTCGTAGACCTCATTAGTAGGTTTATTGAGTTTGTGAAATCGCAATGCCTGACATATGAAGGTGCCCTCGAGAATCTCACAGTAGCCCTAGAGGATGGAGGATTCACCATTGAGATTGTGGGAGATCTCATGGATGTGTACCTTACTCAACACAAAGAACCGTCTGATATAGAAAGTTTTCAACCATTTGAAGAGGAACAATATTTCTCCCATGATTCAATAGAATGTAGTGAAGATTTAAATAGAGAAGTTAATTATGAGGATGGAGCACTGGTAACCACTCCTCCGTCCGATGAAGCTCTCCAAAATCCTATCTCTCCTGCACAAGATGAAGAGAATGAGGTGAGTCATTTTCCTTTCCAGTTTTTTGATGACACCTTGTTCTATGATTTAGAAGGTGTAGAAGTAAAGCAACTCTTGGAAGAACTATCTCCTTCATTTTTGGATGAAGACAAAGAGAAGAGTCTTGGGGATGGTATACTATACCCTCTTCCATTTGATGAAGTCATCCAAGCCAATAATCCTCTTGCAAAACAAGAAGTGAACACAGTAAGCTACCTCCCTTTCCAAAATTTTGATGATCCTTTGTTTTATGATTTGGAAAGAGGAGAGGTACTATAGGATCCCTTGGATGCATTAAATCCTTCATGTTATGACAAAGGTAGTGACATTGTTGATAATATTGATGAGTTCATACATGTTGATAGGCATAAGTGGGATGTTATTGGTTTTAATGAAGATCCCATTTACGACATTGAGGGTCATTTCCAAAAGTTGTCTTTACAACTATCATATGAAGTTACTAATTTTGACAATTGGAAACAAGGAGATGGTATGATTACAAACCTATTTCAGACACCCAAGGATGACCTGGTGCTACATTCTCCTAGTGATTTTCAGTCATACCTTGAGGATTTGGATGATTATTCCTTTGAGCACTTGGATTTATTCCATGAATAATATTATCAATCACCGTTGTGCTCAGATATTGATAAAGGTAAGGACATCGTTTTCCTAGAGAAGGACCCTTGTGATAATGTTTTCTAGCCACCTTCGATTATTTTATCTTTTTGTGTCATTAAAGGTGTAGTTGGGAAGTATGTATTTTGTATTAAATTTCCTCCGAGGAAAACCCTAGAGTTCAAAGGTAGGTTGAATACCTCAAGATGAAGTCTGTCATCTCAACCTTTCAACCTTCCCTTAAGAATTTTTCAGTCATCTTTTAGGTCCTTGCTAGTCCTTTCCTAGACCTTAGATTGTGAAGATGTCCAAGGTAGCCAACCTCCAGACTCTTTGAGTTCATCTATTGAAACTTTG
Organism: Picea engelmannii; assembly: GCA_009831015.1. Taxonomy (NCBI): domain Eukaryota; kingdom Viridiplantae; phylum Streptophyta; class Pinopsida; order Pinales; family Pinaceae; genus Picea; species Picea engelmannii. The sequence goes on from ML828901.1 coordinate 88,034, forward strand.
ATTTTTCATGATCCCTTTCTGAGATGGATTAAGCACTTTCCTAAAAGTGTGAATTGGCATGATTTTGTCCCTCCCTCCCACCTCCATGAGTTAGGCTTTATGACTTCTAATGATGCAATACATTTTCTGACTCATGTTATTTTTGTGCTTGACTTATCATTGTTTTGGTTTATGATGAAGCACAGAGGCAGGTATTATGAGACATTTATAGGATGGTTTCATTGGCTATTTGAATACACCTAGCATTCAACCAACAGGTAAGTAGAGGTAAGTAGGTAGGGATTTTCATTCATTGTATATAACATCTGCATTTCATTCTAGAGTAGTTGTATTTCCATTTGTATATATGCTTACTTTCATTTTTGTACCATATATGAACCAGGGGTGATATCACCACCCAAAATGATTACTAATGCATGTTTGTTGAGATCAAGCAGGTCACAGGTCATGCTAGATATGATGAGGTTCTCATGCGCTCTACAGTGAGCACATGTCCCCGAGTTGGAGCCAGATGTTATCCCCTAGCCTAGGGATAACTAAGGAGATTATGTATCGAGGCCCACAAGTCCTAGACATGGAGTAACAAGAGCCATATTGATTTGATCCTGGACTTAGAGGGCCCATATTTCTTCTTCAACACCTCCACCTTGTCAGCAACAACAACATCCATCCCATCAGCCTGGTCCTTCAACAACAGTGGGTCTTAGTCCATGAGGTAATGAGTCCGGGTATCATGGTATGTGTCACTCTAATTCTCAAAACATTTGAATATGTTCATTTAATTCTTTTTTCTTCTGATGTGTGCTTGGACTTTATGCCTTTCCACTTTCCACACTCGGGGGGAATGACAAGATTCCCTAGCAAGTTGGTTCCCTTAGGATTTGAGTTTCCACTGGGTGGGTTCATGAAAGGTCATCGTCCATTCCCACCATAGTTATCAGTTTTCTTCATCTTCCCTCTCATCCATCCCCTACATTGGTTCGAGCATTGGGTTTTTTAAGCTAGAAAAGGGTTGTACCTTACCTTATGGGAAGAAGGGGATAAAGGCCCAGAGGGTAAAATTAGTTGGCAAAAGAGAAAATCCAAAAGGACAAAAACTTCAGATGCTTCACCCAGGGATCCCCGAGAAAGAAATAAAAATGCTTCTCAGCAAGAAATGGAGGGACCCATAAAATAATAAAATCAAGACCTAGTTGGAGGATATGGGGTCTCATCATGAGCCAACCTATTAGGTCCATGGGAATGTAGCGGTATGACACTACCATTCAACTGGTCACCACGCCAGGGTTGTGGATTTTTGTGGCATAGCTAAGAGAAAGGGGGTCTCATCACAAGCCAACCTTCTCATCTTCATGAAATGCTTGTGGGTAACATTGTCACCATTGGTCACCATGCCAGGGAAATGTACCCTAATTAGTCTCTTGAAAGAAAAAGGAATAAGATAAAAAGATAAAATGAATTGAATGGGCTTGGAAACATTTGCATCCATGACAAGGTGCAACTCACCCTCTTCAGAGGCACCCAGAGTTAAGCCATACATTTCCCTGTCATCATTGCACCCATTGATCAAACATCTCGTACCACCTCATCCACTTACATGACCTGGATTTTCCTTCACCTGGAAACATCCCATGTCTAATGAGAATTATCCCAATAGGACCTCCTAAAACCCCCTCCAAACCTGGCTTGTATAATAACATAACGTCTTTGAGCACTTGTCTGGGAAAGTGGGTTTTATGTACATGTTTAGATAACTTGATTATTAGATGTGATTGACATTGCTATGATCCCTCTGACTTATGAGCCCATGGAGGGCGTACTTGTTGTTGTTGCAAGGCCACACCCTATGGACAAGTACACATGGGTAGATGATTAGTTCAGACCTCCATAGGGATCAACTCCCACCAGATGGATGTTGAGACCCCAGCCAGGGGTAGACATGTATAAGGGGTTTGCACCAGAGAGAGAGAAGGACGTTCCACCATAGAAAACTAGGTAGGCCTAGACCCAGGGCGGTCTTTCCATCCCACTATGATGTAGGCCTTGGAAGGTCCATGATGTCACCTATGTGACCCTTGACGTCACCCAACGTTTGATGGACACTTTGGACGCAGTTGTGTGCCAAGTGGAAAGTGTGGCTTGATCCAGAGGCCTTAGGAGGCCTAACATCTTGCTCCTGGAGGTCAATGTATCACTTGAGAGGCCTAACTTCACCCTAAATGGGCATGACATCACCATTTCTTCTTGATTTAGGGTTTAATTTGTCATTTTAATGTAAAAAAATGGATATTACATGTAAATTGGCCATGTCAGCCTTTTTGACCTAATTTGTAAATTAAAGGTCATTTGTATTGTATAAATAAGGGAAAAATCTCTCTTATTTTTCATCATCTTTGACTCACACTTAAGTGAGGTCTAAAATTTGCGCCCTAATTAGGGTTTCTTGGCTGGAATTTGGTGCGCACTTCTTGAAGGAGGTTATTTTTGGTGTGTTTTAGCATTTTTCTTGGTGGAAGTGTTCAACTAGGCATATTTCTAGATGATTCTTGGTGAATGTAAGTAAAGTTTTTGCAATTCTTCATCATTCAATGGTTATGGTGTATTTATCTTTCATTTATTCTAAGATTATGAAATTTCTATCTTAAAACCCTAGGAGGCTAAAGCACATGTTATTGTTCTTGCCTTAATAACTTTCACCTACTAGATTATGTTAAAAACCCCATTTCCTTGAAGCTTTGTGCTAAGGGCCTTGCCATTGCAACACCCTAGCATCATTTTCTTCATCTAGCCATCATCTAATTTATCTTTGAGCTAAAGAAGGAGGAAAACCAATAGGGCCTAGGGTTACCTACTTCCTAGTGGTCATTTTCCCCTAATGTCTAGTGATTGAAGCCTTGGGCTACCAATAGTTCAATCATAAACCTTCTTGTCTATAGCTCTCTTATTATCAATTTGTTCCTTCAATATTGCCGCTGCTAAAACATACTCCATTTACCCTAAAAAGAATTGATCTAAGCCTTACAATTGAGTGATTGATGAAAGCCACCTTCAAAACCTTTACCTTAAGCTCTCTACTAATTATTCCTAACCCTAGAATAGCCTAATATACTAACTTTCTGTTGTTACAAAAGTAAGCTACAACCATCTATTGCATCACTAAAAGCACCTAAAAGCAATTGAAAAGTTAATTTATACACCGCCTAATGAGCTTCTGGAAAATGCTAGTACTTTGCTATTATTGGGTGATTGTTTTTGGTCATTGTGAAGCTCTTATCTTATAAACATTTTTGTTATAAAATTATGTTTGCTTCATCATACATCAACTATTTGTTTTATTGAAAAGTCCATGGTTTTATGAAGTACTAATAACAAGTTGTACTTGCAAAAGATATATTTTTCTTGTTGCTTTGTTTTGGGCAGGTACATCTAAGCACTTTATTACTTCATTGGTTAAAACCTTGGGAATTTCTGATCAATGTGACTTGTGAGAGGGGATACTTGTATGGACACTTTATTCTTTTCCTTCCCAAACCCCCATGTCACCGAGGACGTCTCCCCTGGGCCATCAACCCTAAATCAAAAGAGGTATCATGTTGAGGTGACAGTGATAGGATAACCTCATGTTACGCCAATTTTTCTTCCCTTAACCTTTTCCTTTGGAATAAGTACAAATTGTGCGATAACACATACCACTCTAGTCCATACTTATCATTTCTATGCTCATTTCCTTTCATTTCCTCATATTATGGGTTTTTGAGCATTACTGACCCAAGAAGGGCTTGTACCTCATTTCATGGGAAGAGGGGCTAATGGCCTGGAGGAAGATAGAAAATAGTATAAAAGAATAAGAAACTAATGCTGAAAAGAAAGCGAATGCAACAAACAAGGACCATCAAAAGTCGGTCCAACTTGAGCTCTACTTATTCAGTGCTTGCCACGGTCCCAAATTAATGCTAAAGCTCGAAAACCCTAAAAGGGGGACCCTCAAATTTGAAAATTATAAATGAAAGGAAGGATACGAAAGATAGAAAAAAGGAGTTTGGAAAAATGTGGCACGCAAATAGTTGGTAACTCAATACCAAGCGCACCCTCAACAAAGACATCCATAAATGTGTCAATATGAGCCTTTGTATGTCAAAACAATCCATGCCCAAAAGTTACACCCCCATCCATTTCACACTCTCTTACATGAATTAGAAAGGGTCTTCTTGGGAAACACTCCTTGTCTTTGGGAATGATCTACCCAATAGGTCACCATGACAACCCTCCCATATTTAAATTTGGTAAGTTGCATAAGGTCTTTGAGCATTTGTTTATTTTGAAAAGGGGGGATTTGATACCATGTTTGGGTGGTTCTTTTAATAGATATGGATTACTTGGAATGATATGTGTGACTTGTGGACCCTTGTATGGTGAATATATTTGTCTTTGCAGGGTTTTTCCAGGAGGAAGTCTTTTCATAGAGGCACAAGGTCACTTGGACCTTCATTGGGGCATGAATCCCACAAGTTGGATGATGCGCCCCCTCTCTTTGGACACATGGCAGAGGGAACGTTTCCTTTGGAGGAATTTAGATACCATGAAGAGATCAAATTCTATCCCCTTGCACCCAAATGTTGGCCTTTGGAGGCCTAAGACGTCATCTCCTAGGCCCTAGACGTCGCATGGTATTAGGGTTTTTGACGGGGCTCTCATGGTTGATGGTGACGTGGAATGGTTTGATGGAGAGAGGGACACTTTCCTTGCACTATACCACTTGATGACATGACATGAAGCCTTTGGAGGCCCAACGACTTCACTTGGAAGGAAAAACATCTCATTTTGGAGGCTAATGTCACCCTTTTAGGGCATGACGTCACCCCTAAAAAGGGTTTTACTTTATGTATTTTTTATTATGAATTTGTAAAGGAAAATTTATGAGGTCGACCTCCTTGAATTATTGAAAGTGGACAAACTTATGTGGACAAACTTATGTGGACAAATTGTTAAATTGACTTCATATAAATACAAGTCACTTTCATTTCATTTTCATCATAACTCTCACTTGAGAATTACATATTACATGGCTAAGATTTTCTCCATACTTGGGAATTTTTCTTTATCTCTCTCTTGAATCTCTCTTATGGATGCTAGTACTTGTCTATTGGTAAATAAAATCTAGGTGCTATCTCTTGGAAGGCTTGTTCTTGGTATTTTGGTGGAATATACTTGATAAATAAGGGTTTCTTCATGTTATTCTTGGAATTGGTAAGGAATTTTTGCATTTATTGTTTTCTTTCTTCTTGTTTCAAGCATTGATTTGTCTAGACCCTTGAAGGAGTATAAGGGCATACACCCTCCATAAATTCTACCTTGTTATCTTTGAATAAGCTATATTTTTCACAAAGGTTTCTAAGCTGAGTAAAAGAGCTTACAACCTCCTATATTTACCTTGCTAGTTTTGTTTTCTCTAGGGAGTAAAAGAGATTATACCCCTAGAGAAGTAACATAACTAGCTCTTACAAAAGAGACTTCATTTCCCAATTGATTAAGCACTAGTTTAATTTGCATTGGAGATATAAAATCATTACATTGATATACATGAAATATTGAGATATTGTAGTTGTTCAAGTTGGATTATTTTCTACATGTTATAAGCATTATTGTGCCCTAATGATGTCCTCTTTTGGCCAATTAATTTTTTGTTGTAACAAACTTAATTCTTCAACCATTAGGGATGCAACAAAACTCTCTTTCTTTCACTCTTTACTCTCTAATAAATTACTGAAATTTACTTGTGAACCTAGATTATTGTTCTATTGATTATTGGCTATCATTTGGACGGTTTACTTGTTGATTTATGTGGCTAGATCTTGTTGTTGTAGAATATTTTTTCTATATTCATTTGTTTGTTACAAAAACTTGTTGATAAAATCATATAACAACCCTCTAATCACCATCAAATTCTTGTTTAAATCATTGGAAGTTTGACTACTCATTTCTAGCTTTGTTTCCATCATCTTGTGCTTGATTTTGGTGGTTAGATTTGCAGATATTAACTTCATTCATTGTTGATCTATATATTTATTTTCTACTACAATTTAGGATAGAAACGATTCTTGTTTGATCTCATTTGATTAAAATCTTTGTTTATCATCATTTGTCTTGTTCTAGGAAAGGATAACATTGTTTTGCAAGTATTCAACTCTTGGCAACCATTTACCCTTTCACAAGACTGATCTTCAAGCCTTTCATCATATCCAAACTTGACCTATAGGGGTATTCATCTTCATCATCTCATTTTCCATCTCAATCCCCTAGGGTCACCTAGATTCCCCCCTTGTGGTGATTTCATAATCACTAAAGTGAGGGGAGTGTCTATCTAAGGTGACAGTGGGTAGGTACTCTTGTAGTTGTTCCACCTTTGTGACTTGGATTGGGATTTTCCCAAGCTATAATTTGTGAAATAATAGGTCCACAATTTTGTCTTTCTCATCTCCTCTGCAAATATATGAAAGCATGATTTTCATTCCTTCGATTTTTATGGTGAGGATGATGATAGGGTACAGATTCTTGTGTTGGTTGATCAAAGGAAGTATGCTCAGGGTTAGGTTCACTTACATGAGTAGAAAAAATCGGCATATCAACAACAATGTCATCTATAAAAACATGCTCAAATTTTGGCATGTGAGGAACAAAAAACTCATCAATCTGTTCATCACAATGAAAAACCAATTTTTCTTCTAGAAAACCAGTGTGAACTCCTCCTACAAAAAATAGAACCCCCTTGGTTGTAGCAAGGCTAGGTGTAGGTAGAGAGGAAATAGAACCATCATATCCAAGACCAATGTTAATGAATGGAGACCTTTGACAATTGATAATAACATATAAGGTTTCAAAACTCTTTTTAAACTTCGACTCAATAGTTGTTTTCTTCAATTCCTTTCTTAAGGAAATAATTTCAGATTGTAGCTGTTTGCAATTTTCTTCCTTTTTCTTCAACTAGATTCTAACCACTTCTTCTATCCTTCTTGCCTCTTCTAACTAAAATTTTAGGATTATGATAATCTTTTCTGATTCTTCAAGGCTTTGTGACATTTTGGCTTTTAAATAACGATCCTCTTCTTCATATTTCTGCAGCTGCTCTTTTTGTTTCAATTTAGTTTTCCTCGGATTTTTTTATTTCGCTTAAGACAAACATGAGTTCTTCTTCAAGATCCACTTCTCCATCTGTTTCACCGTTTTCCTCTTCTTATGAATCCATCATTTCTTTGTCTTCATCAATCTTTGTTTTGATTGCCATAAAAAGAGTTTCTTCTCTATCATTATTGGAATTTCTTTCACTCCTTTCTTTAGACGAGTCACTAACCCCTTTTGAGTAGAGGCTCTTCTTCTTCTTATAAGAGTTCTTATTTTCAATATTTTCTTGTTTGTGGCTATTTTTGTGTTGATGATGTTTGATCTTTAATTTATAGTCTTCTTCATTATCACTACTTTCATTTTTCGCATATGGACACTTAGCAATAAAATGTCCTACCTTTCCACAGTTAAAGTATTTAAAGGGAAACTTACCTTTATATTTTCCAGATCCCTTTTTGAGTTTTCTCAAAAAATTTGCTTCCTCTATGTCTAATTCATAGCTGGAACAATCACTTGATTTGTGCTCTTTGTTCTTCATCTTATCTGTGTCTTTGAAAGTTTTTTCCTTTTTTGATAGTTTTCCTCTTCGGTCCTCATTTCATATGTAGTGAAGATCCTATGCCATTCATCCATTGTTAATTTATCTAGAGCCTTTATTTCCTCAATGGTGGAAATTTTGGCATCAAATATTAAGGGGAGTGACCTCAAAACCTTTTGCATAATCATTAGTTCTACAATCGTTTCATCAATTCCTCTGATGGTGTTGACAATTTCATCCACATGGACGAGATAGGATGCAACATTTTCTTTTTCTTTCATCTCCAAACTCTCGAACTATCTTCTATGAGTATGGATCTTAACCTTATTGACCTTGTCATCACCTTCATGGATGTTTTCAAGTTTGTCCCAATTTTTTTTCACCGATTTGCAATGCATTTCTTTGACAAAATTTGATTCTGATAGTCCGAACAAGATGTCATTCATGGATTTTGCATCATTTTCACTAGCCTTTTTCCCAACAGTATTTGTTGGTGGAGTTTCTGGGGCTGTATAACCAGTCACGAATGATTTACAAATATTAAAACCAAGGGCCATTAGATATGTTCACATCCTTATACTCCAAAAGGCATAGTTTGTTTTGTCAAACAATGAAGCCATGTTTGTAGAGAAACCTTCCTAACTAGCCATGTGTGCTCTCGAGATCTACCTTCCAGTGGTTAGATTGTTTCTGAAGGAATCGACTCTGATACCAATTGTTGATAACACACTTATACTGAGAGGGGTTGGGGGTTGCGGGTGAATCAATATAATTCTATCTTTTTTCCTTTTAACATTCATAAACCATAATGAAGCAATCATATAAATGTAACAACTAGAAGACACGATATTTAACGTGGAAACCCTTTGGGGAGAAAACCACAAAAATGTTTTTTTATAAATTTGTAAGCACCAACCTATGGTTACAAATGTTTGTAGGCACCAACCTACTAGAGACATTGATCCCCTCTACTTTTTGTAGGCACCAACCTGTTGGTTGTGGATCTTGATTATCTTCCTGTTTCATAGGTCTTTGCTTTCAACCATGTTTATACCCCATCAATACTGTACACCCCTCCATGCAGTGGGTTTGTATGGGGGGATTTCCCCCCCTGCGAGGTCCAAGGGATCATCCCACAGGATGGGGGGTTAGAGGGCGAAGCCCCCGAGGGAAAAATTTCCTTGTAAATGTATATTATAATTTCAATGTTTTTTTTTTTCCCTAGAAGGCAACCCTCTTTTATGAGGGAAATATATTGCAGCTATGAATCATTGCGAATATTGTATTATGAGAGATGAGGCTGTGAGAGAAAGACGAGGAAGTTACAATGGTTTTTCTGTAGTTTGTATCCCTTCATTTGTTGGATAATAAAGAGGAAGGACCTGGCAATTTCTCTGGTGGACGTAGCCCACACTGGGTGAACCATGTATATCTGTGTCTGTTGTATTGTGTATCTTCCGTGTTTTATTTACGCATTTGTTTTTTATTTTATTGATCTGCAATCCTATTTTTATAACAGCTGGTATCAGAGCGAAAGGTAACTCACAGGAAAATAGGGTTGTTGGTTCGAGTGGGAGAAATGGTGGAAGATGGAAAGTTTAGGGTCGATAAATTTAACGACCAAAACTACCGTTTATGGAAGATGCAGATGGAAGATTATTTATATCAAAAGGATCTGTTCCTACCATTGGGTGGAATAACAAAGAAGCTGACGACCATGAAGGACGAAGAATGAGATGTTCTTGACAAAAAGGAACTAGGAACGATACGGTTGACCCTGGAAACATCAGTGGATTTCAATATTTTGAAAGAAAAGACAACGAAGGAGCTGATGGATGCATTGGATAAGCTGTATGAAAAAACCTCGACATCCAATAAGGTATTTCTAATGAAGAGATTATTTAATATGAAGATGTCAGAAGATGGGTCTATTGCAGATCATTTAAATGAATTTAATACGGTTACTAATCAACTAAGTTCTATAAAAGTGGACTTTTATGATGAGGTCAGGGCTCTTCTAATATTGTGCTCATTGCCAGAAAGATGGAACGACTTGGTCATGGTTGTAAGTAACTCTGTCTCTGGTTCAAACACTTTAAAATTTGATGATGTTGTTGGTGTTATCCTTAGCGAGGAAATGCGACAGAAAAGCACAAGTGAGACATCAGGTAATGCGTTAAACATGGAGAACAGGGAAAGACAAAAGGATAGATGAAAGGGCTCAGGGAACTGCGATAATTCTAGTAAGGGAAGATCCAAATCCAGACTGGGAAATATAGAGTGCTGGAATTGTGGGAAGAAAGGACATTTGAAGAAATACTGCAGAGCTCTAAAGAAACAAAGAGATGGACAACAAAAGAAAAATCAGTAAGCAAATGTAATAGGTGATGTGTTACAAGATGCTTTTATTCTTTTTGTAGATAATAGTTCTAAGTCTTTTTTAGTATATTCAATGGCTTCATTTCTTGCCACACCCCATACGAAAATTTTTCTAGATTATTTTCAAGGTGATTTTGGACAGGTTCATTTGGGTGATGACTCACCATGCAAAATTGTTGGAATGGTTATTGAAAGAGGTAAGACATGTTCCATATCTAAGGAAAAATATAATTTCAACAGGGAAGTTGGTAAGTGAAGGTTGTATATCATATTTATAGATAAGGTGTGGAAGGTGACCAAAGGATCATTGGTGATAGAAAAATGAGAGAAGGTAGGTACATTGTATTTATGTACTGGTAATACTGACTCTTCTATCTCTTTATCTTCTACAAGAGTGGATACAACACTGTGGAATCATAGGATTGGACACATGAGTGAGAAGGGGATGCAGATACTTCACAAAAGAAATTTGTTGCCAGATATTAAACAAATTGATTTGGATTTTTGTGAGCATTGTGTTTATGGAAAACAAAAGAGAGTCAGATTTCTCAGAGTCAGAAAAGAAAAGAAGAGTGAAAGGTCAGATCTTGTGCATACAGATGTATGAGGACCATCTCAAGTATCATCTCTTGGTGGATCTCGTTATTATGTTACAAGGAGTTTGATGATTATTGTTCATACCATGGGATTCATAGAGAGAAGATAGTTCCAAGAACACCACAAGAAAATGGTGTGTCAGAAAAGATGAGCAGGACAATCATTGAGCGTACAAGGAATATGGGATTGCATGCTGGGTTTCCCTTACAGTTCTGGGCAGATGTTATATATATAGTTGTTTACTTAATAAACATAGGACCTTCAAKATCTTTGGATGGTGGAATTCCAGAGGAGGCATGGAYAGGTAMAAATTTAAACTATTCTTTTTTGAAGACTTTTGGTTGTGAAACATTTGTTTATATTGATAAAGAAAATAGAACAAAACTTGAGGAAAAATCCAAGAAGTGTACCTTTATTGGATACAATGTTAATGATTTTGGTTATCKCTTATGAGATTATGAAAATCATAAAATCATTAGGAGTATAGATGTCATATTMAATGAGAAGGTCATGTACAAAGATCAGTTGCAGGGAAAGAAACAGGAAACAAAAACTAGAATACACAGTGCTTGATGAGATCACTGAAAAATAAATTCCAAAGGTCCCAGAAAATCAAAATGTACAACAACATGAGAAACATGTACCTCAAACTCCTGTAAGTGTTGTTAGAAGATCCACCAGGTTAAGTAGACCCCCTGAACCATACTCTCCTTCATTGTATTAGTTATTGTTGACTGATTCTGGTGAACCAAAATGTTATGAAGAGGCAATGCAAGTAAAGACTAAAAAGAAATGGGAGCAAGACATGAAATAGGAAATGGATTCCCTGGTAAATAACCAGACTTGGGACTTGGTTCAATTTCGTGCAGGAAAGAGAGTATTGCAGAATAAATGGGTTTACAATTTGAAGGAAGAAGATGGAGGAAAAAAATGGTACAAGGCTAGACTTGTTGTAAAGGGGTTTGTACAAAAGAAATGTATATATTTTGATGAAATATTTTCTCCTATTGTTAAAATGACTTCAATTAGGACTATTTTAAGTCTTGTGGTAGTAGAATATTTACATATTGAATAGTTAGATGTAAAAACAATTTTTCTCCATGGGGATTTGGAGGAAGAGATTTATATGCAATAACCACAGGGGTATGAGGTTAAAGGGAAGGAAAATTGGTATTCATGTTGAAGAAGATCTTGTATGGCCTAAAGCAAGCTCCAAGGAAGTGGTATTTGAAATTTGACAGGTTTATGACAGAACAAGGTTATAATAGATGCCATTCTGATCACTGTGTTTATTTTTAAAATCTAGAAAATGGAAGCTATATTATCTTTCTATTGTAAGTAGATGACATGCTTGTTGCAGGGTCTAATATGTAGTATATAAATGTGCTCAAGAATAAATTAGCTAACTCATTTGCGACGAATGATTTGGGTGCTGCAAAGAAAATCCTTAGTATGAGAATAACAAGAGATAGGAAAAATCACAATTTGACATTGTCTTAGAGTGAGTACATAGAGAAGGTGTTGGAGAGGTTTAGAATGTAGAATGAAAAACCAATTAGTACACATTTTGCTAGCCATTTCAAATTAACCAAAGAAATGTGTCCCAAGACACATGCAGAGATAGAATACATGTCTAGGGTCTCTTATTCATCAACAATTGGTAGCTTGATGTATGCGATGGTTTGCACAAGAGTAGATATCGCACATGCAATGGGAGTTGTGAGTAGGTATATGAACAATCCAGGTAAAGAACATTGTGAGGAAGTAAAGTGGATTCTCAGGTATTTGAAAGGTACTGCTACTCATGCATTATGTTTTGAAGGTCCAAACAATGTTCTACAGGGATATGTTGATTCATATATGGTAGGTGATAAAGATAGCAGGAGGAGCACCACAGGGTATGTTTTTACTGTAGGTGGAACAACAATAATTTGGATTTCGACACTGCAAAATGTTGTTTCACTTTCAACAACAAATGAAGATTATGTTTTTGCTACAGAGGCTAGTAAAGAGATGATTTGGTTACAGAGGTTTATGGATGATTTGGGAAAGAAGAAAGAGAATAGAAGGTTGTACTGTGACAACGATAGTGTCATTCATCTTGCAAATAATTCAACCTTCCATTAGAATACTAAGCATATACATCTCAGATACCATTTCATACGATCCGTCTTGGAAGATGGACATTTGAAGTTGGAAAATATACACACTAGCTAGAATCCTGCAGACATGTTAACAAAGGGAGTAACCAGGGAGAAATTGAGTTCCTGCTTAGTTTTAGTTCGTCTTCAAGCATGAAGGTGAAGATGAGATATTTTCCAGGTCCAAGGTGGAGTATAGTCCAACAGGTAAAACAATAGTGGAGTTGTTGTGATCAGTCTCCAAGTGGAAGATTGTTGGTTGTGGAGCCTGATTATCTTCATGTTTCATAGGTCTTTTCTTTCAGTTGTGTTTATACCCCATGAAGATTGTACACCCTGGAATACTATACAACCCCCACACAGGAGGTTGCTGGGGGGGATTTCTCCCCCTATGGGGTCCGGGGGGCTCATCCCCCCAGCTAGGGGGTCTGGGAAAAAGCAGGCTCTCGATGGGGGTTCGGGGGCGAAGCTCCGGAAGGAAAAATTGCCTTGTAAATGTATATTGTAATTTCATAGTAAATCTGGACCGTTCATTACAAGGTCGCATATATGACGATAAAAGTTATTTTAGGATTTGTTTTCCCTAGAAGGCAACCCTCTTTTATGAGGGAAATGTATTACGACTATGCATCATTGTGAATATTGTATTCTGAGAGACGAGACTGTGAGAGAAAGAAGAGGAAGTTACAACCGGTGTGTTGTAGGTTGTATCCCTTCATTTGTTGGATAATAAAAAGGAAGGACCTGACAATTTCTCTGGTGGATGTAGCCCACATTGGGTGAACAATGTATATTTGTGTCTCTATTGTATTTTATATCTTATGCGTTTTATTTCCGCATGTTTTTATATTTTACTTCTCTGCGATCTTGTTTTTCTAACACGACCTATAGGAGACACTGATCCCCTCTATTGTTTGTAGGCACCGACCTACAAGAGACACCAATCAACTTTATTTTTTGTAGGCACCAACCTACTGGAGACATCAATCCCAATAGTTGTGTGTTTTGTAGGCACCAACCTATTTTCAAATTTACAAGTTCTTCAAATGCATTTCCTTCATTGTTTTGCTTGATGCTTCGTCTTCACCAAATCTGCTCTGCGCTCATTACTTCTACTTTCACCAGATCTGCTCTGCACTCCCTACTTTTCTTTTGCCAATTCATCTCGACACTTAGATCTGTTGGATGCTCGCTCCTTCTTTTGTTAGATCTGTTGGATGCTCGCTCCTTCTTTCGCTAGATATATTTTCTATAACACCAGATCCGATCTTCACTAATATTTAATCATCGCTCCTTGAATGATATTCAATTGTCACTCTTCAAATGATATGCATAAGAATATTACGTTTTCACACACATACACACATTATTTCTCACAATCATCTTCTCCTTTTATAATTTACCATTAGTTCTCCTTTTATACTTTACTTTTATTAAATAAATAATTAATTTCCCCCTTTTTTATTTTTTTATTTATTTTTCAACATACCATGGGTAAAATACCACCATGGGTTTTAAAACCATGTGCAATTTTTCTCCACTTTCACTTTTATCTTTTTTTAATCCACTTTCATGTTTACTCCACTTTTACGTAATTTCATTTCTAAACCACTTTCATGTTTACTCCACTTTTATGTAACTTCATTTCTAAACCACTTTCATGTTTTACTCCACTTTTACATAACTTCATTTCTAATCCACTTTCACATATCTTCATTTATAATCCACTTCCACTTTTGTATTTATTAAAGTAACATTTCCTTTGAATATTTATATATGTGAATACTTATTTACCTTTAACATTAACATCGAAAACAATAATTTATTCAACACTCGATAAAATAATAATTGTTAAGTTAAATAACTAATCAATTTTTTATGATCATGGTCATTATTTTGAAAGAAACATACAATTTCTATTATTAAGAATATGTTCAAAGTTTCAAAATTAGACTTCAAAGACTAGGCATAAAAATAAAAATAATGTTTAGTTGTCCGTTTCATTTTTGTTTCTTATTCCAAGTTAGTGATTATCAATTAATTTTTGGGATTTCATAATTGAAATGGATTTCATTAAATCCATATCTTGAACTAGTAAATAATAGACTAAAATACCATAGGCATAAAAATAAAAATAAAAATAATGTTTAATGGTCCATTTCATTTTTGTTTCTTATTCCAAGTTAGTGATTATCAATTATATTTTTTGGGATTTCATAATTGAAAAGGGTTTCATTAAATCCATATCTTCAACTAGTAAATAATAGACTTTTACCATAATGTCTCGTAAAATAGACTTTAAAGTAAAAGGATGATCTTATAAACTAAATGGTAAAGTTATGCTATTGAATTAAAACCCTTTTGAAACTATCACCAAAGTAATATCATGACAGACCATCACATGATTATATCTTGTGATTGAGATTATACTAGTAACTTAATTATTTGGTAAGTCAATACTTAAAAACATCGAGTATTTTAAATTAAAACAATACCATTAAGATGAATGAATATTTTGACTGTGAGCATTTGTACGCTAAAATTTGATGATATATTATTAAGCAAGATGATACACTTAAAAATAAAACCTAATAATGAGTGGTGCACTCTTAATTTTCTTTCTCATTTTTATTTTAACATTCGACGCTCCACTATCTTTTGAGCAATAGTATTTATTATTGGTACACTCTTAATTTTATTTCTCATTTTTATTTTAACATTTGACACTCCACTATCTTTTGAGCAATAGTATTTATCATAAATTTCACCATAACATAAATCATAAATAGTTTTTCAAAAAGCAATGATTTTAATAAACATTAAAAAAATTTACTCTAATATAAAATTATTTACAATCTAGATGGAGTGCACTATTATTTTAATAATACAAATCATAAATGCAATCATTTAAATAAACATTATTTTTTTTTTACCTCTAATAGAAAATTATTTACAAACTAGATGGAGTGCACTATTATTCTAATGGAGTGCACTATTATTCTGAAGGGGAATTATTTACAATTTAGATGGGGTGCACTAGTCCTCATGTAATCCATAACAATTCATGAATGTGATCACACTAATACACATCCCATGAAAAGTGTAAAGAACATGATATTGTACGCTATTGTATAGGTAGACCAATCTATATATTGGTCGCATTCACTATTTACCAACAAGTTGTGTATGGTGAATTTGAATCACAACATGGGTAAAATAATTCAAGAAAAAATTCTCATGTACAAAAAATAATCTCCTTATTATTATTTTCATAGCTTTATAGAGTGATATCTTATGAATTATTTTTTTTACAATCCTAAGAGGTAAACTTAATACTTTATCAATGGTTTAATGATACTCTCATAATACTTTACCAATGGTTTAATGATACTCCCATGGTTGGGAGGTATAGTTATGTTCATTACATATTCTAAAAAGAGATTGTATTAAAGGACATAACAATGTCCCTGCTAATGTGGACATTTTACTAACAATGAGGTTGTAAAGTATAATTTTTTTTAATTATTTAAGATTTCACAAATATTATGAGCATATGATGGATTGCCAAAGCTAGAGTCAAGTTTAGAGTCTTTAGATGATATCCTTGACTTTTTGTGATGTTATTGTTGGAGTTATTTATCCCTATATTGACTCTTTATAAGTAACCATTAGTAATAATGTATCTACCTATTATCATCGTCACTTTACCATATGTTTATCAAATCATTATCTAGTTATTCAAATTGCTTCTTCAATAGGTCCTAGTGGTAATGGGTTGTGTTTTGGTGGTATTAGTTGAAGTTCCATAATATCGATATTTTAATAAGCTAAAACTGCGATCATGACATGACAAACTAAAAATAAATGTATTTTTGGTTAAAAACAATAAAATAGAAAATAAAGAGAGAAACATGGAACGGGTTTAAAAACACAACGTGATGTTGAAATTCAATATATGATGAAGTAATGATAAATACATAACTAAGAACTTGAAATTAGATCATGTACATCAACATAATTTATTCGAAATAGATCTCTATATGATTTTTCATATACTTTGGTACCTTATGAGTGGAACAATTGGAGATATTGACTTGTAGGGCCCATTTCAAGGGAAAGTCTTATTTTGATGATTTGTGGTCAAACTTTTGGAGCCCATTTGGTGCATTAAATGATCTATTTTGGGATCAAAACTTTGTGGACTTAGTTTGCAATCTCTCAACAATGTTATACACATCAAGAGATTTCTAATGATGTAAATATCACCTCAATCAAAGTTTGTATAATGAAGTTATGCCTCTCGAAAATTGACCTATATATTTGACCACCATAGTACCAAGTGGATGCCACATCAACACCCATTACTCACACATGTGGGGCTAGTCACATGTATCCTTTCAAGAAGATTATAGAGGGTCCAAAACCCTAACCCTAATAAGGAATTGAGGCATGCAAAAACCATAACCCCAATCATAGTTGACTATCAATACATGTTAAATACTAGGTTGCTAACAAATGAAGGGGTTCCATTCTTCTTGTATTGATTTATTGTTCCAAAATTGAGCAGAGTAAGGGAGTGATATATTGGATTAGAACAAAGGAAGGGAAGGACCCTATAAGATCCATACAAGGCACACGCCAATGATAATTCCATATTAAGTTCACCTTTTTTTTGTATTTGCATTTCATATCCGAGAAGAAAAGAGAAAGCATAGTCCTCACCTTCTGGTAGGGTTTCCCCATATTGGTTTCCTAGGGTACATCTTGTGTTCATTGTATGGATGGTGTGGTATTTTGTTTTAGCTTAATTGATTCTAGTCTCAACTTATTTCAGTATTTTGAGTACTAAACTAATAATATTAAATCTTAATCTCAATCAAAACACTATATAACAAGTGTCGTAGAAATTTGTAGGGTTTATTGTAACACATTGTTCTAGAGGAATATCAATGACAACTTATAGAATTGTTTTTAGCGCCTACAAAATTTCAACTTCTAAAAACTTAGGAAAACTCCTTGAAATTTCTTTTAGTTGTAGTAATGAAAAATCCTCTGAATGAAAAATGAACATAAATATACAATAAAAAATACAAATTAATAAATATTTTTGGTACTTACAAATGATTGACTCTTGAAACCCTAAAACATAGGCGACATATATTTTTAGTTAAAATTGTGTGTGCAAGTACATGAAAATAAAATATAAATGTGGTAAAGATCTTTAAGAAAATTAGTTGATGCCCCAAAATGGAAAATCTACAAATTAAATGAGGATAAAAAAAATATAGAGTTATACTAACCACTTCTTGAATCCAACATACCATTATTGAGTGCAAAAACCTCTTTCGATGATCATGAGACTACCTCTCCCAAGGAAAACATCATTTAGTTTGTATTATGGAAGATCAAATTTCTTTATAATTAGAAATGACATGATACGACGAATGTTTGGAGGGGTTTTGTTCTCCTATTTGAGATATGTCCATCGAGACAAAGGTTACTAAAAGGAATGTTTTCTTCGATGAAAACTTGAATTCTACGAAAATTTGTGCAAATTAGAAAATGGAAGAAAACACTAAATAAAAACCTTGTGTCAAAACTAGTTTAAATATTTAGTGAGACAAGACAAACCTAATGGAAAAAAATCATTGAATCAAAAAGCTGATAAAAAACTAGCTTAAACCAAGTAGGATGTTAGTGTATAATATTCACCTAGGTCATATTATCACTAATGTGTTATCAATAATAATAATAAAATATCCCCAAGGGTTATCTAACTTGGTTGAATCATCATCCCAAGGAATGTTTCTGATGAGGATACCATCAATCATAGGTTCAAATACAATCATGTCGCTCAAAGTTACCAAGAGCTTATGTTCTAATATGGCATTTGGCTACAAAAATTAAAGACTTCCCATCTTTTATGGTGAATGTACAATAAATAGAGGAACTTATGCTAGCTATCGTAGTATATCAATGTAACATGAGCCCTAAACATCAACCACAACCTATAGATGCAAAAATTGGTCAACTAAACCCTATTTAGTAAACACAAAAAATCTACATACATGGCATGATATGAATTATAAGTTGATGAATTGAACATTTAATTTTAGTCATCTAAGAAACCGATTATGGGTGAAATTGAAATCAGTACCAAGAATCCTGATGTATATTGATCCTTAACTCTTAAATTGAATTAAAAACAACATATTCAAAAAATATAAAAATGCCCCTTTACTTCATATATAAAACTACCCATAAGATAGGTGTTGAACCCATTTCGTGCTTTGTTATTTCCCCTCCCTTATTCTATTTTCCCACCTCTTTACACCCTTTCTTTGCCCCCTTCCATATTTCCCCTTTTTCCCATTTCCTATTTATCCCTTCTTTTTTCCCTTTCTTGGTTACTATACTTAGTCATTTTCACATTCACGGACCTTTGGACCCGCAGATTGTTGCACTGACATTCTCATTCATTCACCTATGAATAATTCCTCCTCAACACTTGGAGTTTTCTTTAATTCACGGGTACACGGATTCAAACATTTGTCTTCCCTTTCTAAAACCTTCACATTGCACTTAATTTTCGTGTTCTACATTTCTACCATCACTTAACTTTTATTTTCTTCACGGATGTCGGGTTCCCAAATGTCCCATTCTTTTGATATCCATGAGTCTGATAGACCACCTTCTATTCTTAGTCTCCTTGGATAACTTATCCAACCGCGGGTTCACGAAAATTTCATATTGCACTTCTCTCATCTATGCCCTCGCCATTACATTGTTTTTCCCAATGCGCAATAAGAGTTATTTAAATGCTAACAATTGTTTTGCAGACTTCGAAAATGTTGTTATTAATGGCGAATGGCTTGAGAAATATTCATTAAATATTCACTTAATTCTCATTTGCGAGGGGATTAAATTATCCTTATCTCTCGAAAAAAGATCATTTGTAAATATCATTCAGTCAAAGAAACAGTTCTATCAACTTGATGGCAACATCAACTCGAATTTTTTTTTGTGGTGATACTTTGAATGTTTATGGCCGTGAAGATCAGAATTTCCAGTGGCCGAGAGCATATTGGTATTATTCCTCCCCTCATGTTGCTCAAAGAAATGAGAACGTGATTTGGACATTTGGGATTTCTCTTGCTGGTTGTGTTCCAGAGGTGTTCGATTATAAAGAAATTGTTGCATGGTGTGTTGAAAAATACATACCAAATCAAAGGGATAAACAACTCCCGGGACATTCCCCAATTTCTTTGTCGCCTCAAGTTTTCCATAAAATGTTAAAGTTTTCAAATCCCACTCTCACCTTCAAAGATGAATCTTGCAGAGACTTTTTGAAGAAACATAATAATGGGCTCAACCTCTTGCCAGAGTACTTGGAGAATCCCGTGTCCATACCACTTGACATAACCAAAATTCATGTTAAACCTTTGAAGACACCTTATCGATAAATCACATGGTTATTCACCAGAATAACATGTCAGGAGAATACTTCTTCCATATCGTGGATTATTTTATATTTTACAGTCCAAGAGAAAGCTATTTTTGATTGGGATAAGTTCATTTCCATCAAACTTTCTTCCCAATTATCGCATTACAAAAATGATAGGAAATTATTCATGGATTCATATTTTATATTTATTATCGCACACTGTTACCAATTCCAAAATTTGACTATCAACAAGAGGATAAAATGTAAATAGGACCCTATTACCTTTTGGTATCAGGTGTTATGGAGGCATTAAGCCCCTTTATTTTTCTATGAAGTTTATAATTATTTCATTTTAGTTTTCAAAAAATGTTTATTCGGAAAAAGTACCTCCAGGATATCTATTGAAGCTGTCAAATTTCTAGAGAAGAAAGGAATGATAGAAAAAATGGGAAAAGTCATACTATTATATGAATATTTTTTTCAAAACAAAATACTTCCTTTCTTCCATATTATGTTCCTGATAAATTATTCATCACGGAGGTAGAAAGGCGATATAATTTATGATTGCACTTTTTCCATGAAAAAAAAGAAGTTTATTCCTCTGACCTGGAAGATTGGAGATTTTATATTGAGGAATATGAATAAAATTGATGAATTTGTAGGTTATTTTAACAATGTCAGTTTGAAATATGCTGAGAAGATCAAAGTTTTTGACCCAAGTAAAACCTTTTTTGAACATATGCAATAGGCAGGGTTTAGTAATTCTTTCATTCAAATTATTTTTAGTGAAGAAGAAGAAATCGGTAGCCAAAACACTCCGGCACATAATACTACTGATCTGGAAACCTTACTAAGTAGAAAAGATCATTATAAACAAAAAAGGAAGAATTCCAGTGATAGGAATGCTCAATCTCTAGGTGCCACTCTGAAAAATACTACATCCAGGAGCAATGCTTCAACAACCTACCCAGTTAAGAAGTCTATCAACAATATCTCTAGTGGAGGAGATAAGAATGCTCTCTCCAGAAAAATTTAAAGTTCCCACAAAATTCTTGTAAGAAGGAAAAGAAAAACTCCCCTGTAGGAGGAGGAGAATATTCTCTTAGAAATGTATATTCAAATTTTCTTTTTGGAAGATATGGAATTGGAAGTAGTTATTGAAAAGATAGAATTTCTTGAAATAAAACAACATGAGCTCAATGATGATGTCAGGTTCCTGAAGTTTGAAGCAAGTTCCAGATTAGAATTCTACAGGTTCAGATCTGATACATAGGTTCTAGTATGGGTACATATTGTCTTCATGCTTATATGTGTTTATATTATGGTGAATGCTTGAAGCATTCTTTGTATGGTTGTATTGATGTCTGAATATGGTAGTTGGTTGGTTGAATAGTTTAGTCTAGTTCTGATTGTGAGATATCCATGATATGTGATTGTATATGCATGAGGAGAATGCATAGGTTTTTGGATGGTATAGATATTTTTGTGATTGGTGATGGTACATATTGAGCAGTAACATGCAGATTACAGTGACAGGTCACAAGTGGACGTGATAGAGGCATAAAGGGTTTGAAGGGCTAGAAGGTTGAAGCTTCAAAAACCCTATTTTATGAAGGTGTACGCAGGTTGACAAAAGGAAGAGTGTGTTCATATGAATTTTGTAGTATAGGAAGGTATCATATATATGCATGTTGCACTATTGACATGTCACATTCCTGTTGACAGATTTGGTTCTGTTCATAATTAGGGTCTTGTATCTTAGGATTGGATTTCTCACATCTCAGTTGGTGCTGAGATCTACAAGATGAGTCTTGCATTGAGATTTGGTGCTCTTGTGGAGTTTTTGATCTTTTTAGTTGATGTTTATAAACCCCAAGGATTGTAGTCTGTAATATAAAATAGACTTATACATATATATTGTGTGCCTTGTGTTATTTATGGTGATAGTTTATTGATGATTTTTTTTACTGAGATATGATTACATATAAACAACTAGTTATAAATTAAAGTAATGAATATTGAGTAAATGGTGATTTCTAACTAAGATGTTTTGTAAAAAAGTGTAAAAAGAGCCCTACAATGATTCACCCCCCCTCTCAATGTGGTCGATGTGTACAACAATTGGTATCAGAGAAGGCCTTCATCATAAGTCTAACAAGCTTGAAGGAGATACATTGACACACAAATGGATGAACATGCTATAACATCCCGCTCTGGCGCACTGAGAAAACTTATTCTTGAGGACACTTGCTCGCAAGTGATCTGGACTATTATGATATTAAAACTCTTGTCCTTGATTATGATGCATTATGATAGATTACATGATGTTTTACTGCCTTGACATAGACAGGTGTTATTGACTCAGTTTTATTGAGTGTACAGGGTTTTGGACCTTGAGGATGCAGAGGCATCGATGGAACCCCTTGGACTCCGGATTGAGTCAGGGAGTGTGCTATTTGGGTTGATTTATTTACTGTGATATTTCATTTATTTGATGATATGATGTGGACATGTTCTGACACGATTGTTGATGATGCAGGATGACGATAGCTTGCCGACCAGACTCACATATGGAGTAAAGGGGCCACACATGATTTCCATAGAGGTTGAGGAAGAGGTGTGGACAGCAGCCCTGCCACAACCTACTAGCACTCCCGTCGTGGATCGAATTGTAGGTTAACGATTACCTAGTTCGAGAGGATCCACGATGTCGTGAGGGTAGACTGCGACAGTCGCTCACGATGATTCTAAGGGGCGAGAAATAAGGTGGGGGCCTTATTCCTTAGAGCCCTTAGTCTCCCACAAGTTCACCTAGCGGAGTGTTGACTCTAGGGGTTATTGATGTCTACCAATCAGTCAAGTTGGTGAGTGGCACCCTTGGAGCACGTGGTACATCCTGAAGGGCACGTCGTGCAAAAGAAACACAAGAAGAGAGTGGCACCCTTGGAGCACGTGGTGCATCCTGAAGGGCACGTCGTGCAAAAGAAACACAAGAAGTGAGTGGCACCCTTGGAGCACGTGGTGCATCTTGAAGGGCACGTCGCGCAAAAGAAATGAACGAGGCAAGTGGCACCCTTGGAGCACATGGTGCGTCCTGAAGGGCATGTCGCATTGATGTTGATGAAGGAACAAACCTAGATGGCCCTAATACTTTTAATACATTAAGAAATTCTTAAAAAACTTCCCTAAATAATTGTCGCTCCGTTCAGAATCTAAATCTAAGTCTAAAACTTCGCTAGGGTAAAATTTTGTTTAACCTTAAGAAAAAGACCGTATAAAAATAAAAATAAAAATTTAAACTAAAACCCACTTAAGTAATAGTTTAGTCTTCATAAAATTCTTGGGGTAAATGAAGAGAGTAAGAATTTAATTAAAACTAGTGGATTTAAAAATTTCAAAGAAGAAATTAATTCTTA